>JAOUZG010041627.1:0-11537 GCA_026289955.1 Argiope argentata
TATAAATTTGGGATAACAGAATTTTGGAATTTTCTATTAATTTTAGAAATTAATAAGTGTGAAATATATATTTAAAAAATGTTGACTCCCTGAAAAAAACGATTTTAATTTTTCTCTATTTCTATTCATCAACCGGACTTCGATGTTGTAACAATGGACCCTGAATTAATAGTAATATTGAAGCCACGGTGTATAGATTTAAAATTAATCAATTCATTAATATTTTTAGTTTTTAGTTCAATATTCAGAACTAATTATTTTATACAAACGTCTGAAATTAATTTTGGGATGGAATAAGCATTAGAGAGTGGTTTAAAAGTAATTATTTTTTTAGATTATAGCTCATCTGTTGAAGCTCCCCAAAGATATAATTACAGGTCCGAATTTATGAATGAGATTAAAAGAATTATGTAAAAAAAATTTAGTATGTCTACCTTGCCCTGGGCTCAATGCAGGTTTGAATTTTTGGGCATAAAGGTGGTCTACTAGTATTCTAAAATTGCGTCTTTGTAGAGTAATATTTTTTCTTAAAGAAAACTCAGGAAACTTGTCCTGAACCACTGGCTGCGATGTTATTATAATTCTGTCAGGAACGCCAAAGTAATAGAGTTAGTTTGAAGAATTTAATTTAATTTATTAATACATATTAGGAACCTATTGAACTTTGTTTCATGGTATGGCCGTTTTATTTTATTTGAATTATTTCCTCAAAATCATTAACTTCAATTGTATTTATGGGGAACCAAAGAATGTGGACTATATCGCTTTTGACTGTATTCAGGCAAATCATTTTCATATTTCCTGTTTTTCAGCAGAAAATTATTTTTGCATCGTTCACAAATAACTCTTTATAATCTTATAAATATTCTTTTTGTATTTAAACACATTTACATTCTAAAGAATTGCAGAATTTCTCTGCAGAGGAAAGAAGATTTCTTTATACTCCTCTTTCTGCTTATTTTCTTTTTTTATCAAATTTATTAAGTATAAATTTTGAATTCTTCATGATTGTCACAATTATCTACCTCATATTCAAACTATATATTGTTGCCGTGTATTGAAAGTGTTCATTTGTTTTATATATATTGCTATACCTCAGCATATACAATTGTTATTGATGAAAGTTTTGTTACAAACCCTAATTACCATTTAGGTTTTGTCCATTTATTTTTTACTATTAGTTTTTTCTCTGTTTTTGATTCATCATCAAATCAAATTAACATATTATGAAAATTATTTCTATATTCTTATATTTGTAATTCTTATTTAGTTTATATATGTATTTCTTTTTGTATTTAATAGAATTTGTGCTCATCTTGCATTTTAATAGAATAGCTGTATTTTTTAAATATTTATTCGCTATTTTAATATTTATGATTAGTTAATTAATTTTTTTTGTTCTCCCCATGCTTTTGTTCCTCAAGTCTTGATTAAGGGTTGTGTAAATATGTTGTCTGTACGTATGGCTCATGATTTGAATGATTTTTGATATTATATATTTGGTGCGCTGTTTGTGGTATACTATTTCATTTATTTTGACTATTAGGTCTTTTTTCATGAGAATAATTATTTATGTATAGCTTTAATAATACTAATCATTGATTTCTTGTTCACGTGGCTCATATATCTAATTTTTAGTAAAATTTTACTCAATAAATATTATATCTCCGTCTGTTTTCTGGTATTGTTTGCAAATATTCGTTTACAACTATTTAAAAAATATAAATGAACTGGTTCTATACTTGGTTCCAAGACTTTATTTTTCTACCAGATGAAGTTTTATATTTTATGCCTTGTAAAGTAGACAGTAGTCTTATCTTAGATTATTGGTCAAATATTATATTCAATAATCTATACTTAGATTTCTATTAAATAATTTTCATAAACTCTTCATTTCATTCTTTCTTTATTGCACAAAATCCCCTGCAATATTGTATATTCCCTGTGGGGTACATCATTCAGAAAGTAGAACATATAGAAATACTGTAAAATATGGCAAAATGTAAGAAATATCGTATCAAATTACCAAAAATATAAATTACACCACCCCTGTAAATGGTTTATCAATTACTTATGCTAAAATTTTCGCTTAAGAGTTGTCAGTTTGTGTTGCCATCTATTGAGTAAACTAATGATTAAAAGAGTATAGGGACAAGTTAATTACATTTCCAATTTTAGTTTTAATTATCTATGATACTATTTATACCTTGACGATATGTTTTTTCTTGTAATGTTTAATGATGGAATGAATAATGTTAATGATGGAATGAGCAAAGATATATTAAATACCGCATAATTTAAAAAAGCGCCCAGTGACAAATTTCATCATCTCTGCCATACACTAAATTCAATCATGCCAACTCAGAATAACCATACGACTTTACCTTTACCAAGTCTTTAATTGAAAAAAAATGACTGCGTACTTAACACTACACAGTACACTTAAATGTAATACTCCCTAGCCCCTGTCACTATATTTTTGTGAATATGTTCGTTTATTTATCCTCCTGTTAGAAGTTGTGTCTTTCCTGTAATTGTTATGATCTTATCCATGATTAAAATATACAACACAAATGTCCAAAATACGACAATCCAAATCAGTCTGTTTTGACGTTACTGTAAATGGAGTCGTCGATGTTTTGGTTTGAAGACAGCACATGAGCAGTTTACAAATGATCTATAGAAAAAATGATAACTTCATATCTGATTGTGTCATGTAACGAGTCATAGTGAAATTCACTAGCTCCAGTTGCTTGATCCTCCGATCATCGTCCTTTTAGTTGAACCAGACTTGACACGTTGCATGTGGGTACTGTTTCGAGTCTATTTCTCCCGACATGATCTTACTGCACATTCTGAACGATCGAACAGATGAATATCTATGGAGAAATTGATAACCTTACATCTAATTGTATCATCGAACCAGTCACATTAGAATCTGTTGTTGTTTCGCTAATCCCAGAGGTCCCAGCAGTGCCAGACCATCTCCATAAAACCCAATGTTTCCAAAAGGTCCATAAATAGAACTGAGTCTTTGAGTATGTCATGCTTTGTAAAATTTAGACAATTTAAAATGTGAGTGGGAGCTTTTACACCAATGACAATCTGGGAAATACTTTTATCTTTGGTGAAAAGTAAGACCTTTTAAATGTCCACTGATAAATCAGAGGGGGGGGGGTTCTTTGTTTTCTATCGCCCTGATCTGGAGGGCCCCACCAGGACAATCTCTAAAGTACCAGGAGTTATTTGGAGGAACAGGCCAAAGCTTATTTGTATCCACTTTTGCAATTAAGGAGATCTCTGAATACGTGAGAGTGTGTACATTACCAACTTGATAATCTCACCTCACCCTCTTCCTGGTTACACAAGACATAACACGTCGTATGAGGTTACTATTTTGTGTTCACTTCTCCCGTTTCGTATCCACCCCTTAACATCTGTGACAAATGGCTTGGGAATTGCTGCTCTACCCTAAATGTTCTGTTTATGAAGCTGCCTTCTAACTTTAAGAATCCAGATGGGCAATGATCTCTGCTGCTTTTGCTGCCATCGTTCGCTTTTTAGACATTGCAATTCGATCCAATATCCATCGGTCTCATTCACTTAGCTTCTTTTTCGCCCACTATTTTGCTTTGCCGAGCCTCTCTTGCCTCGCTACGTATATGCTGTCATGACTTTAGATACCGTACCTCTAGAAATGACTAAAAGTTGATATGTTTGGATCACGCTTGCTCCAGCTAAACGGGCCTCTACAATTTGGTCTCTTTAAAACTCTGGGAGGTTTGACATAAGAAGCCTTTTAGAAAAATTCAAGACTCAAAATTTCAATAAAGCTAACACATCCTATCATAATATAAACAAGGGGTGTTCAAGTGAAGAGGTATGACGTACAACGTAACTGT
This sequence comes from Argiope argentata, assembly GCA_026289955.1. NCBI lineage: Eukaryota > Metazoa > Arthropoda > Arachnida > Araneae > Araneidae > Argiope > Argiope argentata. The sequence continues at coordinate 3,903 of JAOUZG010041627.1, forward strand.
AACAACGCATGTAATAACTTAACTGTTAACATATTTGCCTATGCCGCTTTAAGAGAATGTAGCGAAATTTCGAGAGATGCGATTGGAATCTCCGGGGTGGATCGGAGCATGCGCAGAAAAGAGCATAAGCTCTTATAAAAAGATTCAGATATTTGATGTGACATTGCATCGACCAATCAGAAAGAGTCCTGACACACGCCACCTCACCCACCCATCTAACATAGCCACCACTATTTAAGGCGATTCAGCAGTTCAACAATGCTAAATCCACCGAACGCCATGCTCTTAAGAACTTTCCATTACCGGGGTTAAGCCCCTGCCGGGGCAAGGTACCCCTGCAACCCAACCTGTTCTTGTTCATGTGGCATTGCACGTGAAGATAGGATGGCGTTCACATTTCGAAATTGGACGATTGAGGAGGAGTTAGCGTTATCCAATTTTTATCTGCGGAAGTTGTTATATCGGCCGCTAGACATCGCACGGAGGATTCTGGTTCTTCTCCATAATATATATATTCATCCACACTCCTCCAGCGTCACACACTCATAACTGGCCAAGTTCAAGTAGGAGCATCTAAATCATCCATCCTCTAGGCTGGACATGTCTCCCTGTGATTTTCATGTGTTTGGTCCTCTTTTAAAAACATCTTAAAGGGAAGAAACTTAACTCGAACATCAAACCCAAGGTTGCTGTGAAGGACAGGGTCTCTTCACAGCCACAGGAATTCTGGGAACAAGGAAAACACCAACTCGTGAATCAATGGAATCGTTGTGCTCAGGCCTATGGTGTATACTTTAAATAAAATCTTTATTTATATTTGTTTAAGTCGTTTCGGGCCATTTCATTTGAGAAACCTATGTACATTACTATTTATAAAAAAACTGGTGATTATAATTATATTTTAATGCTTATGAAGCAATTTAAAAATGTCTCTTTTATTCACAGGTGTTCCATTATTTTTACTACCACCTGTAAATTTGAGGTTTTAATGAGGAATTTCGAATAACATGATCCATATTATTATCATTCCTTTATCTGCTGTTGTTGTTTCTTATGTCCCTTTCCATGTACAAGCGCGCTGATGGCCGTCGGGGATTTTAAGCTAAATGAGCGTCTATTGTTTTGAAAGTAGCACCAACTAGAGCCAAGAGTACGACTTAACTACACACGTTCACTTGCATAGTCCCGTTTTACAGGGCGGGAAGGGGGGGGCACATTCACATACCTCACAGATAGTACACAGAAGAACAACCGTGCTCTAACCGGGACCAGAACCCGGGACGCCCAGGTTACTAGTGACCATTTTCCTTAATTGTTAAGAGAGATAAATATTTTCAATCCGGTTTAGGTTAAAATGACAATTGGCTGATTCAGTATGTCCAATAAAAGAAAATATAACTACATTAACGTTTTTTTTTAAATTTCAGGGCTCTTAAGTGCATAGTTTAGATAGTATGCATTCAAATCTTGCTGTCTATTTCACAATTGGTAGATGGCACAGAATATTTTGATCTGGACTGCTTATTTTATACGTAATCACAGCATTCAGTCGATACACTTTCCTATTATGGGATGAGAAAGAATGCGTATTTTCAGTCAGTTACCGGAAAACATTCATCAATTTTCAACAACAATCACCGGAAGCGAAGAAGAACGGAAACTCCAATCGATCTCCTCGAATCGAAATTCTTAATTAACAACTTCCTGCTAAATACTCGCGAGAAACGTCTCCTCGCCCAACCAGCCTATGAAAAATGAACGAGGGGTGTATCGGTTTCGCATTTGAACCGTCTTGCTCGTCTCCTCGAATTCATTTAGGCTTCCGATCGATCCGGGAGAGGGACAACTGCGGAACAAAAGTGATTTGATGAAATGACGATCATTATTTCCATCGCGTTTGTTGTCCGAATTCGTTCGATGTGTGATTGTTGGTGTTTTTATGTTCTGGATAAAACTGTACGCCAGTAAGTAGGGTTGGCATGATGAATAGTTCATTGGCACGCCATGGGCGCGAAAGGGCCCCTGTAATTTAATGTCCATTTTATCAGTCCATAGCGGTATCTATTTGTAGAGCATTGGAATATTGGCATTACTCTGAGAATTGGGCAAATAATCAATAAATTCCTTCTAAAAAGGGGTCAACTGCTTTTACAGAATAAACGCGAGGAAAAAGCATTTATTTAAAATTACTAAAACATCCTTAAAAAATAAAAGTTAATGTAACTAAATTTTTTTTAAATGTTAGATAGTATGTCAATGATCTCTGGCTCCTGAGGTGATAAGTAGTATTCCCTCTCAGGCTATGCCTGTCTACATGAAAGGAAGCAAATCCGAATAAGAAAGAACTGGTAGTGGTGTTTTTATGAAAATTAGCAACGAGACTTTTAGATATTGTTTTAGAAATAAAGCTTTCAGCTCTGTTTTTCGCTCAGAGCTTTGCACTGTTAGGAAATCCCAGGGGCTTGCCTTGGACTCTGGCATGGCCGATGCTTGGAGTTTGACTGATAGCAAGAGTTCCATCCAATATCTGAGATATTGGCCTCTCATGTTGGATAAATTGGGTTAAACTGGCTGCTTCGGTCCAGGTCAGCTCTGTGCGTATACAGTGGATTCCTTCACATGTCGGTATCCATGGAAACTGTATTGTCGATCAGCTTGCTTTAAAAGGTACTTACGTTTCTACTGTTTCTTCCACTCATCTAAGAGTTTCAGAGGTTTATTCCCTGTTTTTGTCTAAGATATATACGGGCTTGGATGATTCCATCTAAACATGATTGCTATGCCGCTGAGTGTGCTGGACTCTCCCTGCACAGCACTGGATCGAGACCCGCTCTCATTTCCTTGTCTAGACTAAGGATTGGTCATATTATAAGTTTGACCTTCAGTGGAAAAAGGAAAAGTTATGCACATTGCCACTAAGCGGCTATCCTTCGTCTTCTCCCATCATCGATTGTATTTGTGCCTCTGTGAGACAACTGATAGGAATGGGAGTTTTTTTGTCTTTTATTTTGACATGATCGCTTTGACTTGGTTAAGATGTCTAGGCCAAGAGGATAACAATAAGTCAATGATATAACGCGTAAATTTGAAAATTGCTTCATTTTTTTGTTATACTGAAAAGGGTCGTAGCGGACTGTTGGTAAATTCTCGGCTTCGGAACGGGAAGATTTTAAGATAGAGACTTGACTCCAGTTCAGAACCATCGTGCAAGCAGGCCTTAGTGCCATTTAAATCCACCTGAACCTCGTCCTCTGACCAAGGTTCAAAATTATGATGCCAGTCCCAAACACCTAGTGTTAATTCAATAGCGGGTTGTTAAAAGAAAAAAACCTTGAAAAAAAAACCTTGAAATTCTTCTGCTAAATAGCAATAAATTTCGTCATTCCACAAATTGTTTCAGAGAAAAAAATCAACGAAATTCTTTCATGCATTGAATTGTAGTGAGATTATTAGTTAACTTTCTTTTTACAGTCTTTATTCCCTTTGAATTTCGTGTAAAAGTTAAAAACAGATTGCATTACATAATATTTTTCCCACCAGTGAAATTCGTATGCCGAGTCCAGACACGATAAACGGTATGCTTAAATTCCTATAAAATGACGGGATTGATAACCCAATTGTAGTATTAGGAGCATCTTGAGCAGTGATGATGATGATGATGTCGTGTCCGCTTGTTACCGCGGAAAGAGGGGTGCAGTAATCTTGAGCAGTAGAATGATGTATTTGTTTCCGTTGCGTTTCTTGTATGTTAAGACTTTTAATCCTTTCGTAAATATTATGATCGGACATGTTTCGTATTGTAAAGGCTGTACCTGGTCTTCTTTTGGGAAGAGACACATGTTCGAACAATGCTACTTCTAGCCAGCGCTATTCATCTTTTGTTGCGCATTGTGTTTCTTCCTCTTAGTGTTGCCCTTCGTATTTGAATGGAGTCAGATAATGGAACGCACATACTGGCGACCCATTGAAGAAGCAAACCGTGTTAAAACACCAGATGGGACTATTTCTTCTATGGACCACCCAAGCTGGGATAAATTTCCAATAAGGAACAGCATATGCTCTTTACGACCCGTTCAAGAAAGAAGTGGTAAGCGAATGCAGATGCGAGCATTTTTGTATTGTGAAGGCTCTGTTAAGGGGTGGATGTTTCAAGAATATTCTCATGACATGACGGTGCGCCATTGGGAGTATTTCTGAAGAATGATTGGACAATCGGCATCTCCAGCGCTCCAATGCGAGCCTGAGAGGCGGAGCCTCACCAGTGTTAAAATGGAAGGTTTTGGAAGAAGCGAGAGAGGAGACATGCTGATCCGGTGGACGAGACAAGCTGATCGGAGAGACGGGACCAGCTGATCTGGCTAGAGACTGGGCGAGAGCGGATACGACAACAAGACTTGCTGTGGGCAGTGCTGAAGTTGAAGATACCACGTGATCTCGAGTTTGTTGAAAAGATCTACCGTAAGTAATCCGTAGATCTCTGGAGCTACACGCAGTAGCCGGATACGCGGACAGATTGTGAATTCTTGGTATAGATGCTGAACTGACAGTTGTAAATACTTTCCAGCATTTAACCTAGAGGACATGTTGATGTTTTGTTATTGCATAAAGCTGTAAATAAACCCTTTGTGTTTAAAACGCTACCATTTTATTTGATCGACAGGATTAAGTCGTTACAGTATCTTCTGCGTACTAATTTCCTGGAGAACTGAAGCTTCTTTCTTGCTATTTTGATAAATAATTGTAACCCTCTGACTACGTAAATTTTTAAAACCAATGTTTAGATGCGATGTTTGAAAACCAGTTGAAATATTTTTTCTAGCAAAGTGAACTACTACTATTTGTTACACGACAGTAATATGGTATGATAAAAAGCTGCAATCGTAAAAATAAACACTAAACTAGGAAAAATGCGGAATACAATAGAAAATGAACTGACTGCCAACCTACGTAAATCACGGGATACGCTGCTGGAAGGTTAATAAAATAACACTTTCTTTCCAAGTTAAAATTTTATACCGAACGCAGAGTCTTAAAGCAGGTAACTATCTTGAAAAACTGATATTTTTTGTACTTAGCCAGGCTAAGGTCTGACCACATCAGAAGTCTGGTCTACGACGGTCCTGACAGGAACTTTTCTACTTGCCCTTGCTTGGCCATTGCCTCTCCCTCTCATATTATTTCTTGTATCGGTGACTCTGTGAGGCAACTGTCGGGTGAGAGCGAGAGTGTTTTTGACCATTTGGTGCGGCACGATCTTTTGGACTTGGTCTACCTAGACCGAGGGGATCAACAACAACAAGAATATACATGCTCTTTAAAAAACCAATCAAAGACACGCTTAGTCGAGGGATGTGAAATTATGATGTCGCACTTGTACGTAAATTGTTATGAATATTGAATGGCAAGTAAATAATGTCCTTCTTCTATGTTTTTAAGGTAGCATTAAAAATTTTCCATTGGTAATCTGGATAAACCGCATTAGGTACAGTCGCAGCGGTCCCTTTTGGCAAAACAATGACTTTTTTTTTCGTTTTTTTAGAGCTTAAACACTCATATTACATCTTAGCAATATTGTGTTTCTTTGGCTGTCAAAGAAACACATACAGAATTCCTCAATAGGCGAATTTTAATTGTTACAATCCTCTAAACAGATGCTTGGTTTGAGATGTGAGTTAAAATTTTAAGGATAAAACTATCCGTTAAATTTCATATAACTGCTGTTGTTGTTTCGAATGCACTTGTCATAAACAGGCCCGTCGACTAGGGCTGTGATTTTAAGCTGAGAGAGCGTCTTTTGTTTTTCAGTAGCACTATCTAGGGGTAAGGGTACGTCTTAGCTATTCACGCGTCACAACCCTTTTTACGGTGCGGACTTCATGCAATTCATTCACTCACAAACAGCGATCTTAATTTATACCTGAATCAGGTAAACGATCCCCTCTTAGCCAGTACTCACAGTGCTATAATTCTTGCAATGGAGGACATTGTGAGCTGGACAATTTTTCCGCGTGCCAATCACAGAACACACGGAGAGTCTTCGGCTAGTGTGATTTAAATTCACAACCTAAGGGATGAGAACCGAACGCCCTACTAAACAGGCTATCCCAGCTTCATATAACTGGATGATAGTTTTATTGAGTTATTACTCTAAAATGACTACAAATGAAGTGATGCACACATTTTCATTTGATATACCATTTTCCTATTTTTAACCCTAAGGTCAAGTACTAGGTTTCATTCCTTTAGCTTTCTTTGTAATTTGAGATATCGCGTTAATCACAGATATATCTGATAGCATTCTTTATTTTTAATGAAGGATATGGAATACAAATAAATTCATCAAAATCTATTGGTTAATTTTTTTCAAGGTTAAAAATGTTTTCTTTTTCTAGTTTATGAGATTTATTTTGTAAAATAAATGAAGAATAACGTAAAAAAATTAGAGAAAATATTTTGAACATAATTCATAAAAATAAATAAATAATTTCAACTGCTTGAATCTTCTATTATTCTGTTCGTATATGTCTTCGTAACATGATAACAACTTTAAGAATTAATGTTCTTTAGCGTAAGTACGTTAAACTTTTTGTTTGGATGCACGTTTGAAAAATGAAAATAAATTATGTTCTTGTATTGAAAGAGATTTATCATTTTTCTTTTGTTATCGGAAAAAGGAAACAGTTATAATTTAAACAGTCACTCAGGAAGAATCTGTTAATATTTAATGACATTGTTAGGATATATATCTTTATGATTGAGATTAGTTTTAGCTCTAAATAGTTTTACCTTCACAAGTATAGTGTTTAATATGTTTCGGGACGTAATCCTATATTTAGCAGGTTTATATGAAAAAAATGGGACATCAAATTTTCTATTGCCAAAGAAAAAACAATAATTCATTTTTTACAAACTGTATCTCAAACACTCAAATTAATAAGTAATGTTTTAATTAAGGTCTCATTAAAATGGTTAATGGGAAAATAAAATGATAAACAAGCAATATAAAATTTTTTCCTACTTAGGTTATTAGGAAATTTTTTATTTTAATTATTTTTTATTAAAGAATTACAATTGTTGCTGTTCTAGTGTTCCGCTTTACAACAGAAGGAGGGGTGCAGTAGCTTCTGAGAGTATGAATCTCTGACCACTAGAAGGAAGAAGTTAAAAACTCTTTTTACGGGGCGGACTTCCTTCATGCATTTCATACATTCATCCACAGAACGCAATTTAGATCTGAAACAGAGAGCGATCACCTCTGACCCAGTACTCTTTGTAGTATTTCTCTTCACATGGAAAGATTTGTGACCACGATCGATTTAACATCCATGGTACACGGTGAGTCGTCGGCTGGTGGGTTCGAATTTCCAAATGATGCGAATCAAACGCCTTACTAAACAGGTTATCCCACCCTAGCAATTACAAGCACTATAAATATTTTATTAAAATATTATACTAGCATTGAATTTTCAATGGATTTTTAAACGTATACGTATTAAAAATCCATTGAAAATTCAATGCTAGTATAATATTACTAGCATTGAATTTTAATACGTTTAATACGATTTTTAATACGTACGGAATTTTTAATACGTATTGTGTTACCTCAACTGACGTAGAAAATTCCCCATTTTGCTT
>JAOUZG010041632.1:0-11654 GCA_026289955.1 Argiope argentata
AGGATTAAAATTAAGAGTTTATATATATATATATATATATATATATAAACTCTTAATTTTAATCCTAATTAATTTCCTAAGTCCTATTTTAATTTAGCCCATACTAACATAATTCTAAAATATTATCTTATTTCCTGATTCATTCCACTTGTTCTAGTAAATTAATTCAAGAGACGTTTTATAAAATTGCTGAATCGGCTAAAAGTCAACAGATTCTCACTCTCGGTGTGAGAGATGAAAATTGTCCAGCCAAGCACATTCCTTTAAATTGGTCCCTGTGTTTCCCTTGAATGTTATTTTTTTTGTGGAAATCCTCATCGAAGTCTGATTGCATATGCATTTAGAAAATATGTTTTCCCTATTAAAATCTTACGGTACTTATGGATAATGATTCTCCACCCCTGGGATAATGCACCCCTTCTTCACGCTTCTGCATTTCTGCCGCGCTGTGAGCGGATGCACCTTGTCCGTCAGCTTGTAATTAACGCCTGCTTCCTTGATGGAATGAAACGAACTTGAAAATTCAACCATGATTCGGCCTCAACTCAACTATCTTCTACTACCACACCCACACACCCTTTTGCATCCCGGGAGTCACGCATTATGTACAAGCCACAGCGACGAGTGCGGCACAGAACGACTCAAAACGAAAAGGAAAAGCTGATAAAAATTTCATTCCTAGGAATATATACTTTGAAATTTTAATAAGGATTTCTAATACGTCGTGTCAATCACAGGTAAGGGAATCATAGGGATCTTCAAAGCGAGAATCAGTTAAGTTATCAGTATTTTATACTTTCATTTAGAGTGAGGGAGCTTGTCGGCTTTTAGCCGATTCAGAAATTTTAGAACTTATAGAGATTTAAAATATCAATAGAGCTAAATAGAGATTTTAAAATATCATTACATATATATAAGAACAATTTTTTTCTACAAATAATATCCAATATTGTTAATGAATATTGTTGGCAAGATACTGTTAACAATATCCATTAACAGGATATTCAATACTATTGTTTATTGGATATTCAATTTCGAATTTTGTAAACGGGATAACAGTACATATAGCAAAGTACATATAGTTCGAAAGGGGGGAAAAAGCAACATTTAATGGCAGATTAAAAAAAGATACTTAGTGATAATTTTAAAAAATCAAGCAAACTCTTAAACACTAACAGTCAAGATATATTTGTGAATGCAACAGCTGTAAACGATAAACCGCTACTGCAACTCGCATGAAGGCACACTGAAATATTGAATGATCCTAAGGCAGTGACGACATAAGCGAAAACTATTCGTATAATTGAGTTTAACGTCGGTTTACAATCGGCCAGTTATAAGACGGCAAGTAGGCGGCGCATGCGTAGAAAGATTGAAGAATGCTGTTTAGTCGATGGCAAGTGATTGTCCAGATGGGATAGTTACAAGGCGCTGCATTGTATTTTTTTTTCTAACTGCATATGCGTTTTCAGAATTTGGCGGTGCTTTTGGTGGTTAAAAATAGTTTAACTTATCATCGATTAATTCCAACATTTTTTGCTCTATGTTCTTTCTGGTTGCGAGTTTCTTTTCTTTCTTTTTTCATTTTATTTGCAACTTCTTTTTCATCGTTTTCCAAATTTAAGCATATTAACCTTTTTTTATTTTACTATGCTTCTTTGTGTATCTATAATTTTAATAAGATATGCAGTTAAAAAAAGGGACGCCAAAACGACAATTCACAGCCAAGCATGGAATACTTGAATATATCTTATAAAATTGTGGCAAACATAGTGCATGCACTGCCTTCTTGCCCTCTTATAACTGGCCAAGTATAAACCAGGCATAAAGGATCATCACCGGCCACAATTATCTGGGTCGCGACCAATGGCTATTCAATCCCCCCGTCACAACCACATGATAAGTAAGGGATCGTAATTTTATGGTTTTCCGCACCAATTTTGTTTTCACTAGGGTGGTGAGAATCAGCCATCATATAAAAACTTTCCATTCCTAAATTTGAGGTGGCTTTCTCAAGCAAAGAATTATCAGTGTAAAATGATCAAATATGTTCTAATTCTTTTCAGCATGGTATGATCTCATGTATGAGCAATGAAAGAAATTTAATGTTTCTTTTTTGGACAGAATCTCAAGGAATGTGCTTTCTATCTAGATTGACTACTCAGTTTTTTTTTTGCATGATAAGTCATTTTTATTGCTGGATGCAAGAACAGTGTAATGACTTGATCCTGTTAGATCAAATAAACGGGTAGTGTTTAAACGCAAATGTTTAATTTACAATAAAATTACAATAAAAAACTTATATACAATAGAAAACACAACTCGTCCTCATCTAGGTTAATATGATGGGAAATATTTACATCTGGATTTACAGTTCCACAACTAACACAAGGAAAATTAACAGGCCGTTAGCTTATCCGGCTACTGCAGGGGGAAGCTCAAGGAATCTACCGATATATCTCGGGTAGATCAAAAGCTCGAAACTTCTCTCCAAAGAAAAATCTCCTGTAGACCTCGAGATTGCAAGATATCTCTCCAGCTCACCAATTCATACTCAAAACCTTCCATTTCATCCTCGGTCAAACTCCGCCTCTCATTTTAGCATTGGTGCTCTGGAGATACCGATCATCCAATAATTCTTCAGAAATTTTCCCAGTAGTTAACCGTGGGAATATTTGATAATCATCCATCCTCGTAGCTGACCTTCCACAATAAGGTAAGATTTACATCTGAAGGTTTTGACATGATTTCTCTCTTTAGAGGGCCGTAAAACGCACGTGTGGCTCATCATCTGGACTCGATTCAAGTCCAGATGGTCCCATTAAGGGGGAAAATCTCCCTTTTGTGGCAATCACAAAGGAAAAGAGTCACAAGGAAAAGAATTGTCCCACATATGGCCAGACGTAATAATGGTCAAACATGTGTCTTTTAGAAAGGGAGGGAAGTTTTGCAACTTCCTTACAACAACAGTCATCTAAAATAGAAATGCTTACTTTCCAGTCTTCTTTATCCAAGAGAGCTCTGAGGTTTTCCAAGTCCTCATCATCCACCGGCACCATTCTGAACACCGAGTAACTGCAAAAAGAGTGAAATTAAAAAAAAATGAAATCTACTGCCGCAAATTTCAAGTTATCAATCATGTGAGAATATTATCATGTTTAAGTGATTGTTTACTTAATTCGTTTAAGTCATTAACCAGTTTAAACTGGTTTGAAAAAATGACGATACCTCTTTCTCTAATGATAATTTTTTTAAAACTTTCATTTTCAATTTTTCTAGCAGGCAAACGAAGTTTTGGCGCTCGACCGATTTTAAGATTAAATAAAAAGATCAAAATGAAATCTGCTATACATATTTCATTGTATCATATCATTTCTTGAACGACCAAGCACCAAGTGCTCGTGCGAGTTAAATGATATTTTAAATCATTTTAATGGTTTCATCGAATGAGTTCTCTTTAGTATTGCAAACGATCCAAAAAAAATTTGTCTCGCATTGATTGCTTAAAAAATTATTTCATTTCCTATTTATTTCATTTTATGTAATCAAGTGTTCAAAATGACATTTTTCTAGGTTTTATTTGATGTAGTCATTAACTTATTTTTTTAAATCAGAGCTTTTGTAAATGAAAAAGGCAACGCGTTATTAAAAGCTGCTTTTTTTTAATGCTCGTGCAGATAATAAAATTTTTATTTTTTGCCCACAGATTTTTGTTGACGCTCATTCCCAAAATAACATCATGTTCTAACATGATTAAAAAAAACACACTAATTTTGACGAAAAGTTCACTATTACTTTAAACTATTGTATATGTGGTAAAATGCAACGGACGTAATACAGACTGATATTAAAATTGTATTCTAATATTTCCAGTATTTTGAGAATACAATTAGTAAGAAGGCACTTCTAATATCATTGAAGAATAAATATAAGTCCCGTTTTATAAAATTGCGATGGATAAAACTGAAGAAGAATAAAATAAAAAATAATAACGATAATCTTTTGAGCGCAAGATCAATTATTTAAAAGAAAGAAATCGTAAAAAATTGGAGGATGACGTCATTTCTTAGAAACTTCAAACAAAAAGCAATTGATAATAAATGTAAATATCTCAAACAATACTAGCAAAACAAACCTCAAATGTTATGGAACAGGTGACTCGCTATCTTCTAATGAAAAATCGAATATTTCTTGCCTACGTTTTTTTTCGGATACATCCCAAAACCCCATAACCAAAACAACATCATGTTCTCACATTATAAAAATAAAGGAAATCAAAATAAAGGAGAATATATTGTTAGTTTTATTTAACTTAGAGATGACTTTCGGGTCCATAGATGTAGTATTATGACTTTTTTTTTAAATTGAAAAGGAAATTTAAAAAGATAAAACGGTTCACGTTTTTAAAGAAAGAATATTCAAAGGTTGCACAATAAACCAAAATGCCACCCGATGCAAATAAAAACATTTCTTTCCTTATGTTTGGAAAGGAACCAATAATTACATTTCTTACGCTATTTTTTTCTTTCGACTTCACTTTGTAAGCTTAATATTTCATTTCACCCTGAAGATAGAAATCACATGGATAAATATCTGGTTAATAAAGTGAGCATTTAATTAAATTAATAACAAGAAATTTTTGATGAACGTTAAAAAAAATCATTTTTATATATTTATTGGTGTTTAATTACTTTTTTTCAGTACCTTAGACTTTCAGATTTCTTGTTTTGAACTTAGAATTGGAATAAAATTACCTTTTCCCATGATTAAAAAAAACGCTAATGAAGACACAATCTTTAAAAAACACTATTAATTTTTTATATATATATTTTACTCCCTAATATATTCTTTTGCTATATGGGAATGCACTTAATCCTTCTAAAATACAATATAGGATTGTATCTCTGGCGTTAAACCAAAAAAAAAAATAATAATTAAAATACTAATTGATTATCGAATTCTTCTAAAAGCAACAAAGTATATTGTTTTGCCAATATGAACACACAATTGCAGAAAATATTAGAATTTAATCACATTATGAAGTGTATAAAACTAATTCCACAATAGCTTTTTTACAAATATAAAAACAGATCGCCTTAAAGAGAAACGAAAATGTATAACGAATGCAGATAAATAATCTAAAATACATCAAAGACTAATGATATTTAGATAAGAGGCAAACAACATAAAAATAGTATCCCAATCAAATATAGTTAAAATCACATTCAAAATGAAATATAGCTGTTTAGTAAAAAAAAAAATACTTACAAATATTTCATTTGACTTTCTCCAAAATTAATAATTACCTTATAAGAGCTTTATTATGCCATTGATTCAACTTGGCACATAAAATAACTTACATTAACAAAACAATTTTTTGATTGTAGGCCTAAAATCATATAAGAATAATAATTAGATCTAATTATTCTACGCAATTCGACAGAGGACGAATTTATAATGTTTAGAACAGCAAAAATAAATCGCTTGGTAGCAAAATGTAATGGAATCTTATCGTTGACGTATGAATAAAAAACATTACTATAATGAGCCATTGAATTATCGAAAGTTGGATTATTAAAAATAATCACTCGTTCTATAAGTTACAATCTCCTTTATTCAATCATTTAAAAAGCATTATTCAAATTTTAAACAATTAATCGAACAACATTCGTTACTCACCCCGCATAATTTTGTGTTTTTTCAGCTGTTTGCTTTTGCTCGCATTCAAGCAGATGAACTTGAATCAATTGTATGATAATTATCAACGCGAGACCCTTCATGTCTTCCTGCTGTTCGAAGACAGTTCCCGCAGGTAAATATTCGCTGTCAACCTGCACAGAACTACTTCTTGTTTTTACGAGCCTTTTCTTTTATTATTATTTTTGTCAGAAAGAAGTACACGAGTTCATTCTTGACAGATCTCGATTTGCTAACGAGTGGTTTAAGTCAAAATTTTTCACATTTGCGTAGGGAGATACAAGAAAATTTTTTGGCAACGAAAAATGTTTGTTTTCGAAATCGTTTCCATTTTTAAGTAATAAAAAAATTTACATAAATACATTTTATAAGTTGAAATTTTTTTTTTAATTTACTAAGTCAAAATTTTGAACATTTACGAAGGGAGATACAAGAAAAATTTTTGGCAACGAAAAACTTTTGCTTTCGAAATCGTTTTCATTTTTAAATAATAAATTTACAGCAGCACATTTTATAAATTACAATATATATTTTTTTACTAATTTACTAAGTCAAATTTCTGCACATTTACGTAGGGAGATTCAAGAAAAGGTTTTGGCAACGAAACATTTTTGCTTTCGAAATCATTTTCATTTTTAAATGATAATAAATTTACAGCAATACATTGTATAAATTTAAAAAAAAATATATTTTTTTACTAATTTACTAACTCAAAACTTTGAACATTTATGTAAGGAGATTCAAGAAAATTTTTTGGCAACGAAAAATTTTCGTTTCCAAAATTGTTTTCATTTTTAAATGATAATAAATTTACAGCAATACATTTTTAAAAAATTATTTTTTTACTAATTTACTAAGTCAAAATTTTGAACATTTACGTAGGCAGATTCAAGAAATTTTTTTGGCAACGAAAAATTTTTGATTCCGAAATCGTTTTTATTTTTAAATCATAATAAATTGACAAAAATACATTTTATAAATTAAAGAATTTATTTTAAACTAATTTTTAGAATAAATTAAAGCGTAAATATTAAATTGGAAGAAGAAAAAAAAATCAAGGCTTGTCCAAAATATTATAATATGACAAGATTTTTGGCTTGTTTAGTCCAGCTGTATCATTCTCTGTGTAACAATTTTTATATGATGCAATTTATAGAAATAATAATGTCATCTATCTATCGATCGATCGATATGTCTTTCTTTTTGGCTGACTTGTAGCAATTATTTTGAGAACGAGTTTCTTTTTTTTTCAATGAGCAATTTTTATTTCTCACCATTTGCTATAAATATGGTAGCCAATAAATATATTTTGTTAATATAATAATAATAATATGCTGTTATTTCTGCAATTAGTTAGAATATTAGCAACATTATTTGTATTACATCGGATTATTCAAGTTAATAATAAATTTAACATATACAGTTTTTAAAATTCAGATTTTTATTAGTGTATTAAGAAGCTGGAATTTTATATGAATCATTTTCTCCTTTTAAGTCTTCAATTTATAATTCATCATTGTAAATACTGTAAAATGTTGAAATGAATTATTTTAATATTAATTAATTGATGAAATTAAAATTCAAACAAATAAATGAATTAACAGATAATTAATGTTTCGAATATGCACGCTTATACAATTGCTGAGATCTTGTAAGGAGAGAAAAATCGTTTGCAGAATTCCATCTACAATATAAATATTAATCAAGTTAATCGCATGAGTATAATAAAATTAGGATACTTATAGTCAGAAAATCGTTTGTCATATATTTTCGTTTTTGGTTTAAAGAAAAAATCATTTCATTTATGATGGATATTTGATTTTTAATTTAATACAGTCAACTGATATGACATGAAAAACATAGCCAATCTTCATCGTTTTCTGATGGTACAATAGTTTTCGATAATGGTGAAACATTAGTCAAAATTTTAAAATAACGAAAGAAAATCAATGATTTATTTCCTAGTTAATTGAGTGTTGGTTGTGACATAATCCATTTTACCACATTCCTTTCATCAACCGTAGCATAAATCATGTCAAAATATTTACATTTAAATCTATGCACTACTTACTTCCGGAGATTGTTTAGAAGACATATTTATGATATTTAAAAAAAATTCACAGCCTTAAAGTGAATATACTGATGCTTGCCATTTTTGGTCAAATAGATCTACAGGGAAATAACAAAAATCGGTATTAAGTTTTTTTTAATCACGTGAGAACATGATGATGAAGGATCTGTTAAGTAAAGACAAATCTATCCTTCTTACGACCATTAAATTGGCACATGAACATAATTGCGGTGACAATGCGGTTGCAACTCAGACTAAATTTTTAAATTCAATGTAGAAAAACTTTTATTTGATATTTTCATGTTTTTTTCGGGTTATCTTTCTTACGTATTTACTCTTAGTATCTATCTTATTAGTGTAGAAAAAAAATTGAACAATCTGAGGCAAAAAAGAAATTTATTACGTCAAACAGGAAGGAAGTCAAATTTATTATCATTTAAGTTTTTCCAAAATCCTTTCTATTCATAGACATAAACAATAAATTATTAAATATTGAGAAGCCATATTTTTATTGTTTTCATATTACTCAGTATTTAATAATAAATAAATAATATTTACATGCGAATATTATAAATATAATATACATATATATGGTTGTTATAAAGTTTATATTAATTGAAAAGCTGAGAATTTATCAGACGGAAAGAGCTAAAAGTTTTTCTCTGTCTTTTAAACACATTTTAAGAAGTTGACTATTTAGGATGTTCTTCTTTCAATTGAATGCAAAGAATAACGTTTTATGACAGAGAATATCAATTTATCGTTTGATTTTTTTTTATTTATATTGGAGGAAAAAAAATCGTCTGATTTCCTTGATTAATATCGGAACTAAGATTTCATCTTGCGCTTTGAATATTTCAGTTATAACTATTAATAGTTTAGGAGTTAACAGGAATATAACATCAGTATTTTTAGAAGTATATATACTTCTGTACTTGTGTATTCATTTCATGTGATGTTTAACCGCTTGCCTTTAGAAAACTTAGTCAATTGACTAGCATGATAGTTTTGGCGATTAATAGTTGCCATGCAGTTAATATAAGCAGTGGCGGATTAGGAGTTTCAGAGGCCCGAGGCGCAATTCCATTTGAGCCACCCCCCCCCCCTCTCCTTCAATTATATTTGTAGTATGCACTTTTTGAACATATTTTTCATTCTACTAAGCTCTGTATTTGATTTTTTTGCATTAAAAATAGGGGGAGCGAAATCTAGGTAAAATTTACTTTGACTGTTTTTTCTTGTGCATATTCTTTTAAGGTTTGCATTCTATTTCGTTTCACTCACCAATTTCTTCGAATTCATTTTCAACTTCAGCTTGTTCAGTGTTTTTTTTTTTTGTGCACATTTTGTTTCAGCACACTCATCGGTCTTTTTAAATTCTCATTCTATTTTAACTCGCTCATTAATTTGTTTGAATTCATATTCTACTTCAGCTTGCTCAACGTTTTCTTCATGTGTATTCAATTTTAATTTGCTCATTGGTTCTTTTAGGTACACATATTGTATTAGTTTGCTCAACAGCTCTTTCTGACTTGTTTCGCATTTTAGCTTTTTTTCAGACGTTATAATAAATTTACTGAGTAAATTTTTATATCGTTTTCTATATTCTTTTCTTCTTTTTTTTCCCTTTCGATTTTCGAAGCTTCCGTTTCAAAATTGCTTTTCGGTGGCATGGCTAAAACATTAAAAAAAATTAGTCGCATAAAAATATTTTTGACGATTTTTCCGAGTTGAAAAATTTCCCCTCCCAGTTAAAAGGGAAAAAGTAACCAGTTTTTTTTTCCAGCAGCACCAATGCCAAACAATTCGTATTTTAAATCAGCCCTGTTTTTAACCTTCAAATGTTCCAAAACATATAAAGACACGATTACAATATTTTGAAAAGTACAGAAATAGAAACGAAAATGTAATACAAATTTGTATGCTTACCAATCTTCACATTGGTCAAAGGTCAAACACAGAAATGAATTCCTTTCCACAACACAAATTAAAGTCAATATTTTCCAAACGTGAAACACTAAATCGCTAACTGGATGTTTTGGAGAAACTAACCTCCTTGAGCAAAGATCTTCTACGTAAGGTCTCTAACTAAAAGGTGTCCTATGTCCTATTATACAGACACGTTCATTAATTTGACACTTTGTGAGCCATTCGTGTATGTCAAAGTGCGAGTGCAAAGGAGGGTGCAATATGATATCTATATCTTCAGTTTCGTACAAGATAAAAGATGTCGTAAAATGCCTCCCCACCGGTAGACTTTTAACTTTCTCATTCTCAGAATAGTTATTTTTTCAAGGGTACTGATATTGCTTGCTTCTTTGATTGGGATAGATGAAGAACTGGGAGAATAGTAGCGTAAAAGTAAAAGGTTTTATTAAAAATAAAGTTTTTTTTCAAAATTTTAATATAGTTAATAGGTTAATATTATTTAGAACTATTATTTATTTTTAATTGGTTATTATTATTTTAGAACTAAATATTGAGGTCCTTAATTTATAAGGCCCGAGGCGCGCGCCTCATGCGCCTGTTCGGAAATCCGCCTCTGAATATAAGTACTCATACTTGGATTAAAGGTATAACGGTTTTATATTTTCGGTAATGCAGAACGAAATGACGATCAAATTAATAAAAGCTCCGGAATAACAAGTTTTAATTCAAAAGTGCATTTAAATAAGCAAATTTGTTTATTTAACAAAATATTCAGAATTGTGTTGAAAATTATTCTTCCTATAATGAATATTACAAAATATAATTCAAAACTTGAGTGGAAACGTATTTTGTATAACATACATACGATAAGTAAATTCTTTGATCAACATAATGGTCAGTCATACGGTAAATGTTTTATTTGGATAGTAAAATATGAATAAAATCTTTCAAAATTACTCTATTTAAAAAGGAAACCTACCATCCAAGAAACAAGTTATTGATAAAATTCTTAAGTTTAAGGAGTGTTTCCACAGTCTTAAAAAAGTCTTAATCTGCGAGTAGGTAAATGATATTTCGTATTACATGTATTGCCAAGAAAATATATGATTTTAGAAAATAATTTGGTATATTTTCTTATATTTTGTAAGGAGAAGTGGTTACATTAAAGAATTCAGTACACAGTGGCGTATGGAATCAAGATGTACATTTTTAAACACGTCAAGTCGTCAATTGTGTTAATTTTTTTTCTTAATGCATCTAATGTTAGTTCAGAAAATTTTAATAAATTTGGCTCATATTTTTTCTTTCTTGAAGGGAAAGCTGATACACGATTCTCCAGTTTTACTTTAGAAACAAATTCACACTCTTGTTTCTAAGAAAAAGATTATAATAAATAAAATGAAATCTGCTATGCATATTTCAAAGTATCATGTCAGAACATCATTTCTTGAATGGCCAAGCACTACGTGCTCGTGCGAGTTAAATTATGTTTGTATTCCTTTTAATTGTTTCCTTAAATGAATCACTTTAGTATTGCAAACGATCCGAAAAAAACTTCATTTCATTCTATTTTAAAACAAGAACAATTGGCATATTATTTTTTCTTTGATTTTTAATTACTTTTGTAATAAGCTCGAAAATCTTCTTCGCTGATTCACAAGTAAAAATCTCATTTCTTCAATTTTATATATTTAAAAATTTAATAGAATTTTTAAACAAATTTTTTAATTTTATTTTCTCTTAATTTATTTTTATTAATAAAAAGTTCAATAGTGAAAAAATATTTAGATAAAAATGCAGTAATAAAAAATAAGTATTTTTGTGAATAAATATTATTCATAAAAATAAATGTCGCAATTAATATTTTGTATATTGCTTTTTAATTTTATTTTATTGTCTGTTTGGTGATAGAATTGCCACGGAGAAAAATAGAGATGGAAAATCATTATTTTTTTTT
>JAOUZG010041634.1:0-10245 GCA_026289955.1 Argiope argentata
ATTGATGATTATTTCCGTCTTTCTAAGTTTGCATTGTTGTTTTCTCTGAAATTATAGAGCTCATATAATTTGGGAAAACATAAATATAGAACTAATAACAAAAGGAACATATATGCCTGCCAACGTCCTGGTACATGAGTAGCACCTCTTCCCAGTAAACTGGACTTTCCGGGTTCGAGCCCCGGTTTGGACACGGTTTTATCTGTGAGGGATGTGAATGTGCCCCCTTGTAAAAAGGGGCAGGGCAATCGAATAAGATGAGTAAATAGCAAAAGTCGTACTCTTTCTAATGAATAAGTGGCAAAAGTCGTATTCTGATAAATGGCAAAAGTCGTACTCTGATTTTCGTATACTACGAAAATCAGAGACGCTGATTAGGCTTAAATTGCTGACTACCTCAGCGAGATTGTGCATGGCAAGTGCCATAAGAAACAACAACGTATGTATGTGTTAGCTACTAGACTGAATCTTTGGTGTAATACTTACACCAATTCATCCAAACTATAGAACTGGAAAACTTGAAGAAGTTCTTCAAATCAAGAATTCTTTGCATTTCTGAAGCTTTTCCCTCATATTTTCGAAAATATTAATGAAAATTTTTCGAATTATGAAGAAATAATTTTTATATAAGTTTCAAACTAAAAAAATTTTATTATTTCAACGATACTAATTTTTAGCATATAATCTTTCTACAGTTAAATAACTTTTTTAAAACATTTTAACAGCATTTTTTTGGAAATTAATAGATTAATTTTTTTAAAAAATAATGAGCCTCACAGAATATGATATTACATTAACATAATTTATATTCTTATTTTCCTTCTCATAATAACATTTTAAATTATTGATAAAGTAAAATGTTGGATAATTGGTAAAGGTGTTTAGTTCCACAAATAAAAAATGAAAAATTGATTAAAATTGCAAAAAAAGCCCCCAAAAACTATTTAAAAAAATTATCACCTTAAACAGACAGAAAAATCACTAATGAAATAATAACAGCAGCACACTCAATAATGAAAATCGTCTAAAGCTTATTTATTTACAATGAAAATAAAACCAAAAAGAGATTTACTTCATTGAATTCTACGGATCTATCTAATCTTCCGAAGAACGTCATATCTCGCGTAATTCTTTAGAAGAATCTTCAGATCTCTTTATCTAAGAAACGTAGAGTTATAATTTTTGCGTTTTAAAAATTTTATGAACAAAATCAACAAATTTAAATCTCAAAATAATCATCGTTTAGGAATAAATGATTTGACCTTTATTAAGAATATCTATATATTCCCTTTTCAACATTAAAAGGAAATAAATAATATTAAGACGAATTAAAAGAATCCTCAAACCTCAATGCCTAAGAAAGACAGAGTTATATTTTTTGCATTTCGAAAAACTTATGAATCAACAAATTTGTCATTAAGTCTCAAAATAAATATCAAGTTTAGGAATAAATGGCTTGACCTTTATTAAAAATGTCAATAATTTCCCTTTTCAACATTAAGACGAAATTGGCAAGGAATCGAATGTACAAATTCGTTACAGAATATTCCGTCTCACAAACTGCAGCGTGGAAAATGAAGCGAGATAACTAAGCAATCTCAAAAAAAGCTGACGGGTAATGTTATTTGTGGAAATAAGCCACTTCCTTTCCGAAAATTGGGCATATCTCCCACGGAGATGTTTGATTTATGGCATGGAAACAACTATTTCAATTGTGATCCCACAACTCGAACGTTTACCTTCTGTTACCGAGACGACGGTCTCAAGATATCTCAGGATTCAGGCAGGTTGAAACTAAACCTTTTGTAATTGTGAATGTTAGTATATTCTAATATTTAGAAATTTTCCGCTTATAAAAATGATACACAGGACAGAATTTTATGACATTTTGTTAGGTGCCTTGTGTCTTTTTTCGTTCAAATATGTTTTGAAGCCTTCTTGGCATGAATGTGTAGAATACTTTTTTAACGCTTTGTAAGTACAATGATAATGCTGTCAAAGCAATTAAATAATAGTTGGATTCAGCATAAGCGAGTTTTTCTTCACATTATTGAAAAGAAAAATCTTGTATGTTTCTAGATACCTTTTTCCTAACCAATTGGCATCGAATTACAGTTGTAGTCTGAAGATTAAATATTGAATTGCATTTATTTGATTCATTGTGTTTTTGAGCTATCGTGCCAGCAAGTGAGAGAATGTACAGTCCAACAGATGGTCAGTCCACTGACGGAATTAATTCAAAATCTTATATTACAAATGTTCTATCTAGCAATTAACTCAGCGATTTTGAGATATAATAATCACAAACAAAAGGACAAACAGTCAAACATATTTTCAAAAAAAAAAAAGTACGATTTTGACAGACAAGACAGAAATCTGTCTAAAAAGAGAAGAATCACCAAAATTTCAATGTGGGTTTTATTGACGATTGATATTTCTTCTCTGTATATTGCGTATATTTAAAATAAAATACTAGTTGAATTCGAATTGCTTTATAAACGTAAACATTTTGTAGTGTTTGAACTGTTAAAAAGATAATTGTCTATTTAAATTATATACAGCTACATGTCTGACATGCCTGCATTTACTATGACATAGGGGTCATACCATTTATATAGTTTACGCATACGTCCAACACTTCAGCAAATTGTTACGCATATACCCAACACTTGCAAGTTTTTGTAAGTTGTTTATACCCAACACTTTAGCAAGTCTAAATATTTACACATTTTATAATTTTCAGTTTTGTTATCAGTTATTTTATACCAGATAGGCAAAAATTTATTTAAGGAAACTCAATTGACTTATTTACTGCCATTCAATATCTAACTGCAAGTTGTCTTATGTATAACAGTGGAATCATATCCTATATAATTCTACAAGATGAGATATAAATTCTAATACTAGATCAAAAAGAGTCTTTAATGATACCATGTGATAAACCTTTGACGCCACAGTGACAGGACTATATTACAAATTCCGTTATTATTAGTGGCACTTGCCATAGATAACCTTCACTTAGGCATCAACGAGTTTTAAGCCGAAAGGAGCGTCTGTTGTTTTGAAGTAGTACCAACTTAGGACCAAGAATACGACTTAGCTACTCACTCGTCATTGTCGCTTGCACAGCCCCTTTTTACAAGGAGACATCTTCACATACCTTACGGATAGAACACAGAAGAACAACCATGCCCTAATTGGGACTCGAATCCGGGACGCCTAGCTCTAGGGGGAAGATGTAGTACTTCTTTGTCAGGACATCGGCTTGCTTACAAATCCTTATTAACCGGGACTGGACTTTCATTCAATTCATATCACAATTATTATTTACTTATAAAAATACAATACAATCCTGTCGACTAAAATAGTCGAAATATCTCATCATTTTCAATTAACAAGTTTAAATAAAAATGTGGATTTGATTTTAAATGAAAATACGTAAAAAAATGCTGGTATTTTCATCTTTATCTCTTGTTCCATTGATGCAGCGAATCCTATTTCCATTCATTTCCCCAACAAAAAACAGGAAAAAGATAAAAACCACCCAAACTTAATCCCCCCCTTTACCTTCTAAAGTTTTTATCTGTTGCCACATAGTATAATGTAACTGAAATGTTTTATCTTGTCTAACAAGTGGGCACGCCTGGCGTGCAAGGCCCCTATCTTCAACAGTGGGGATGGGTGCTGCCGTGAGTGATGTGCCATGAACCGAGGGGTTATGGAACGTCACTCTTTCCATGGACACGCTTAATGCAGAGCTATTCATCATACCCATCTCCCCTGGAATCGTACCCCTACCCCCTTGCTTATGATTGACGAGGCTAGAGTTCAAGAGTGGCGTGGAAATGGCGAAAGTATCTGTCCAAATCGGAAGGGAACGCCTGCTGAGAAAGATGGAAAATAATGACGGGAAAAGCGGACAATACAACAATAAGCAATTTGAGATAAGATATGCACTGGTTAGCAAAACGATTTGGATATTATCTCCAGATTAATTACGCTACATGAAAAGGCGGAGTATTTTTATCCTATTATCTTGCTTCCAAGAACGGCGTAGATACTTAGGAATGTCATTAATAAAATCCTGTCATGAATTTTTTTTTCTTCTTTTGGGTAATGATAAAGAGGACAGAATAATCTTAAGGTATATTAATATGACGTTTCTGAAATATGTTATGAATTACATATGTTTTTAAATTTATTACATAAGGAAGGTTAAAGAAAAGTATGGAATAAAAACACATCATTTAAAAGTCAAATGTGTATTAAAACAGGAAAAAAATGTCCTTTTGGCTAAAAAATTTTTTTCGATGGCATTAAATATAATTGTGTATCAGTAGCAGCCTATACTGATGTATCGGAACCTGTAACAAATTCAACCAATATATTAGAATTTAATTGATGATTTTCTACGTAAGAAAGTTTTATCAAAATTTAGAATTTGAAGAAATAGCATTTATGGTTGGAAAATGGCACTAAAATGTACTTAAATTTATGGTAATGTATTTAAGAATCAAATGTGTTTTAAAAATTGGAAAAAAAATGTATTTTTGGCTTAAATTTTTTTTTTCGATGGCATTAAATACAATCGTGTATCAGTTGCAGCCTATACTGATGTATCGGAACCTGTAACAAATTAAACCAATATATTAGAATTTAATTGATGATTTTCTACGTAAGAAAGCTTTATCAAAATTTAGAATTTGGAGAAGTAGCATTCATGGTTGGAAAATAGCACTAAAATGTATTTCTCAGAAATATAAAAATGAATGTAATATCGCCAAAAAATGAACGTAGAAACTAAATTCAAATGATTTTATGAAAAAAAGTTCAGAAATTGAGAATATTACAGAAGAAATATACGATACTTCGCCAAAAAGGATTTTTTAACGCAATCATGTTATTAAGCCATTCTTCATTATATTTAGCTCAGGTTTCTGAAACGAATATACACGCTCTTTCGGTGGCACAAATTGAGACAAAAATTGTAATTTATATTCAAAATATTTACAAAATGGCTTCCTCATAGTACACATTTAGTATATAATTATTTTTGATGTATTAATTTAAATCTTACTTATAAATTTTATTTTTGTTGATCTCTACTGATAATAAAGATGAATGTGTGTGTGCATGTTAGAGCTCTACAGGTGATCTACATCCACCAAATTTAGGACATACTTACCTTAGAAGGGTCAGGAATGTGCAACTCAGAACGGTATTTCCAAAATATTAAGCGAAAGTCGAATTAATTAAGACTTAATCTGAATGTTTTCTTTTTCTCAGGATCAATTTCGAAAATATTGTTGCACAAAAACAAATTGTACGCCGTTTCAAATCTTTAAAGTCTTTTTAATGACATTAATTCAATAGTTTTGGATTTTTTTTTCTACTAAATTTTGGAAGTTTTTTGAAAAAAAAGTTTTTTTTTTTTTGCTTAGAATAACAGATTATAAAGTTGCCTGTAATTGTAATTTTTTTGCAATTTCTTTTAATCTTTATTGTTTCATTAAATATTAAAAAGAGGAATTTTCTTCAATTGTTGAGAATTAAAGAAGTAGGATTTTGTTTGTATAATTTATAGGATAAATAAAAAAATATATTTACAATAACCTTTAATTTCAAAATAATAATGAACTAGAGATTTACATTTCTAATAATATCCTAATAGTCAGGATACCATCGAACTGGTCTTTATTAGAAAGAACTATTTAAATTATGAGTAGAAAATTTATTTAATTAGACAACTAAATGGGCAACTTATTAGCAGAAAATTTATTAAGACAACTAAATTAAGAAGTTAATTTAAAGTTTGAGAATTTGTTGGAAACATGGACCTGATGTTATTTCTAAATAATTTAACTGGAATCAAATATAACAAATATTCTCAGCGTGCCAACAAAGTAATGTTAAAAAAATGACTAAAATTTATTTATTTTTTTATAGGACTGGGTATTTTTAAAACAATATATTTTTTTAGAGTTTGTTAACTGCATAATACAAAATTCGTAATAGATATTAATTAAGATTATTAGAATAATGTTCTAACATTTAAATCATATTTGATTTTAAGTTGATTTGTTTCCATGCCTCATGCAAATTAAATGGAAGTATATAATTTATATACTAAGTAATTATTGCTGAAATATATTTATATTGAAATTCCAGGACTTATAGGGAGTTATTTATTTTTCGTGTTTAATAATCCGGCCTGGATTATAAGATTGTGAAAAGATATTAAAAACAAAAAAAAAGGTAGAAGATAGTATTTGCGCAGCCAATAATAATATTTGAATCTAATTATCCAGATGGAAAAGGAAAGATGTCAGTTGACTTGCATGAAACAAGAATACAAATATGCTTTTTTTATTGTTATTATTTTTAATAGAACCATAATAAATCAGTGGAAATAGACTCTCCAAAACTTTCTCCCATATTCTCTAATAAAACCGATATTCATTCATAAAATTGTAAACCTTGAAGCCGCAAAAGCCTTTCATAAAGCCGATGGTGAACAATATTTATGAAATTTAGCTCTTTGGAGTGAATATAAAATGTTTGTTAAATATAATAATGCATTTTGGGGTTTTTTTTAATAGTGATTAATCCCTGGCATGCAAAATTTGATCATTTGAGGGCCAATAATCTAAACAGGAAATGTAATTTTGGTGAAAACTGTAAAAATGCATGTTTTTAGCTGCTTTTTAAAGTAGTTATATTACAAAGAAAAACTAATTTCAGTAATTATTTTAAGACATTTTAATTTGCAGAATATTATAAATTGTAGGTTTTATGTTATTAGACGATTTTGAAGAATAAAATATACTTTATTACTCAAAACCTTAAATTCTCTATATTAAATGCATCACTATAAAATAATTGTGCCAAACACTTTTCTGCTGGGCGAGTGCAAAAGTTCTACCCGTTTTTATTATCTATATAAAAGAGTAAATAAACGCAAAAAAACAATACCTATTACTGTGAATAGTTAACATTATTATTCACATTAAACTTTCGTAAATTCAAGGATCATTCCCTACGAAGAATTTGTCATGTTGTTTTTGTAACTTATGGTGTATGTCATAGACAAGCGTGCTGACGAAATCAGCGATTTTAAGCCGAGAGAGCGTCTGTTTTTCAATAGCGCCATCTAGAACCAAGAATACGTCTCAACTACTCATGCATCACATATTCGCTAGCAGAACTCTTTTTTACAGGGGGGGGGGGGGGGCGGTCTTCCACTCACCACATAGACAGAAAGCAGGGAAGAGAACAGTTATGCCCGAACACGAGTTCGAACCAGGGACGCACAAATCACAAGGAAGAAGCACTGCCCCTAGGCCACGTCACAAGCCAATTTGTCATGTAGAGGAGTCTGGTGCATAGTAGTCATAAAATAAGTCCCCTCACCATGCTTATGTGTTTAGGTTAATAGCTGAGCTGAGGGATTGAATGGCTGCGACTTCATAGCTATTATTCTGGACTATGCTGTCGATTCGAACTCCTGAAAAGAAGTTAAAATATCCCCTGTTACAATGCAGCCCCTTCTCCCACAATAATGAAGGTGTTGACATCTTGCTCGGTGTAATAGACAGTTCAGCTCCTGCACTGTCCCCATAACCAGTGAGAAAGAGAG
This sequence comes from Argiope argentata, assembly GCA_026289955.1. Taxonomy (NCBI): domain Eukaryota; kingdom Metazoa; phylum Arthropoda; class Arachnida; order Araneae; family Araneidae; genus Argiope; species Argiope argentata. Next base: position 7,637 of record JAOUZG010041634.1, read on the forward strand.
AACCTATTTACTTATACGACATTTTCTCAACCATACGTTTGAAATGTCTCCCAGTCGGATAACAAATATTAAAATTACTCATCACCTTGACGAGATTTGATCGTCATCCCACTGGTGTGATGCTGAGGTGTTAACGGAGCTCAGTGCCATGCGATCTGAATTCCTGTAAAGAAGGTAAAATGCCCCCTGTTACAATGCAGACCACTTTCCCACGATAATGAAGGTGTTGACACCTTGCTCGGTGTAATAGACAGTTCAGCTCCTGCACTGTCCCCATAACCAGTGAGAAAGAGAGAACCTATTTACTTATACGACAATTTCTCATCCATACGTTTGAAATGTCTCCCAGTCGGATAATAAATATTAAAATTAGTCATCACTTTGACGAGGTTTGATCGTCATCCCACTGGTGTGATGCTGAGGTGTTAACGGAGCTCAGTGTCATGCGATCCGAATTCCTGTAAAGAAGGTAAAATGCCCCTGTTACAATGCAGCCCCTCCTCCCACGATAATGATTGTGTTGAGACCTGGCTCGGTATGATAGACAGCTCAGCTCCTGCACTGTCCCTATAACCAGTGAGAAAGCGAGAATTTATTTACTTATACGACAATTTCCCATCCATACGTCTGAAATGTCTCCCAGTCGGATAATCAATAACCCGATCAATATTCAAGTTAGTTATCACCCTAACAAGGTTTGGTCGTCATCCCGCTGGTGTGATGTAGAAGTGTTAACCTAGCTCAGCGTCGTCTGACCAGTGTCATGCGATCCGAATTCCTGTAAAGAAGGTAAAATGCCCCCTTTTACAATGCAGCCCCTTCTCCCATGATAATGAAGGTGTTAAGACCTTGCTCGGGGTGATAGACAGCTCAGCTCCTACACTGTCCCTATAACCAGTGAGAAAGCGAGAACCTACTTACTCATACGACAATTTCTCATCCATACGTTTGAAATGTCTCCCACTCGGATAACAAATATTAAAATTAGTCATCACCTTGACGAGGTTTGATCGTCATCCCACTGGTGTGATGCTGAGGTGTTAACGGAGCTCAGTGTCATGCGATCCGAATTCATGTAAAGAAGGTAAAATGCCCCCTGTTACAATGCAGCCCCTCCTCCCACGATAATGAATGTGTTGAGACCTTGCTCGGTGTGACAGACAGCTCAGCTCCTGCACTGTCCCTATAACCAGTGAGAAAGCGAGAACCTACTTACTCATACGACAATTTCTCATCCATACGTTTGAAATGTCTCCCACTCGGATAATCAATAACATGATCAATATTCACATTAGTCATCACCCTGACGAGGTTTGGTCATCATCCCGTTGGTGTGATGTAGATGTGTTAACGGAGCTCAGTGTCATGCGATCCGAATTCCTGTAAAATGCCCCCTGTTACAATTCAGCCCCTTCTTCCACGATAATTATGGTGTTAAGACCTTCCTCGGTATCATAGACAGCTCAGCTCCTACAATGTCCCTATAAGCAATTAGAAAGCGAGAACCTACTTACTTATACGACAATTTCTCATCCGTACGTCTGAAATGTCTCCCAGTGGGATAATCAATAACACTATCAATGCTCAATTTAGTCATCACCCTGGCGAGGTTTAGTCGTCATCCCGTTGGTGTGTTGCAAAAGTGTTAAAGGAGCCACCTGGTCATAACTCAAAATAGCCATTATATAATAGCCAAAATAGCCTTTCTTTTGTACGATGAGTTTATGACGATGTGACACTTTGTAACTTATTTTCCAAAATGCATCTTACCATAATTCCAGAAAAAGATTAAATCTGATCCATCCGTATTTTAAAAGTGCCAAAAGTGCGTACATAATTGCGAGCCAAGCTGCGTTAGCCAACGAAATTGTCATTCCATTCAAACCGCAATGTGTTTCAATCCGGACTTGTCCACGGATGATGAATGACTGGAATTAGGCGCAGAAAAACTTGGCTCCCATGGCCGGGTGAGAGAAAAAAAAATTGTCATGCTTAAGAAAGAAAGCGAAGTGCTGCCTTTTTGGAGAGTGGCATTTAATTACGCCCGAGGTGTCTCATCTTGTCCGTCTGTCTGTCTTTTATGAAAAGCGTGCACGTCGGCATTGTAAAACTTGGCCTACCCCACCTCCCTGCTGCCACCCCATAATTTTTGCTACTCCATCTTCGTCTGAATTTCTATGCGGACGTCAACGCGTTATTTAAGCATAGCTGCCAAGGGAGCAGATACAAATTATCTCGTTTGCAGGTAGGATAAATTCACGTAAGCACCTCATTTGTTCCATGGACACTTGTATCAAAAGTTTGAAATTTATGCGTAGATTCTCAAGCCATAGAAACGGAAGGAAAATCAAAAAGATTAATTGCATAAATTAAAATAAAAAAACTGCTTTATTGATATAAAAATAAAATGAAATCTCTACTTACAATGATACAATTGTTATTTTAATAATACTTTGTTTATTTTAGTTCTGTACAGCATTTGACTTAGAACTACTAAATTTGGAACGATATATTGTGTAAAGGAAGAATGTGTATATTGTGTGATTAATGTGAATAATGAATTTGTGTGAATAATGTAAATAATGAATTTGTGTGAATAATGTGATAAT
>JAOUZG010041647.1:0-17697 GCA_026289955.1 Argiope argentata
CCTTACACGTATTATTGAAATTGTTTCGTTATATTTTAAATTTTTTCTCACTGGACTAGTGTTACACTCATAACAAAATCATTCGCTTGTCTACTGGGATAGTTCATTTGTGAAGAATTTTAAGCTCCTTCCAGAGTTTCATTCTGTTCATTCAATGAACAACCACATATGTTGGCTGCTCAAATAATTTATATTGTGAAAAGAAACATGGGAGGTCAAATTAGAATTTCAAATCATAAGAGACATAACACTTTCATCTAGATTTCGATTGATTATTTAAAAGTGGAAAGAGTAAAAATGGCTAGTTATCTTTCGAGAAAATGCCAATGTAAGCAATACTGCATTCAACTTACCGTAAACAAATGCAAATTAAGTGTACTTATGTTAACCCTACCAATTCGCCAGTTGTTTCAGCTTGGAAAGTTCTCTTGCTGTTAGAGAAAAAATATGGCTTTTTAAAATTAACCCTTTAAAATTATAATGAAGTCGTATAAAATATTTAAAGAATATTTAAGTTTCTCAAAAATAAAGACGTATTTGATTTTTTAGGTTTTCTCATAGATTACAATGAAAAAAATGTAGCTAAAGAGCAAAAATAGATTTAAATTGTAAACAGATAGGACACGAAACCAAAACAAGTTTCAAAAAACTGCCTTTAGTTCTTAGCGATTTCAAATAGTAAATTTAGGGACTTCTATCTAACTGCAATAGATTAATGGATAATCCAAATTCAATCCTTAAAAGAAAACTGCCACAGTCATAAATAACATTAATCCAAATAATACAATATATTTAAATTTCAGAAATTAGATTCCTGAAAGAGTTATAACTACATTCTAATGGATTTACCTCGCTTGAAAAATAGTCAAATGAAATAGTTAAATCTGTCTAACTATTGACGTTGGGGAGAATGCTAAGGTTTCATTTTGTAATCACTCCCGAAAACGGAAGTCTTGATGACAAATATTCTCTGATGATGTCAAAGTGATGTGCATCTTCATATGAAATTGCCGAAATTGATAATCTGATAGTGTCTATGAGATTAACTTTGGTTTAATCATTTTAGGTATATAAATGGGCTTATTTTGTTTGTGATCATTTATTTTTCATAAGCGATTCAAATAGATTTAAGTCATTATTTCATGGGTAACTAGGTACTATTCAAATTTAAAAAATTCTGATTCTATAAAGTAATAGTTAAATATATAGTTTAATATTTGAAAATTAATACAACAAAACTCTTTTACAGTTTGCCTAGGAATAATATATTTAAGCTTTCACTCAATTATCCTTCACCACATATTAGTCTAAGGGAAATGCATCTTAAATGAACCTGGTCCACATCAACAGCATAGGCCGAATTGAGGTCTAAAACTCAATCCTGGCCTAAACTAACACACTCGACGTTCAAAAAATGCGCTTTTAATTAATAAATATGGTCTTCTAACATACATATTTCTTACGGTACAGCATTAACGGTGTTAACAGCATGATAAAAATAATCAAAATTAATGAAAATAGACGTATGGTTGAAACTAACTGTTATGGTAAATTAATATTTATGAATTAGAATATTATAAAAACGAATATTGAAAGCATATGAATGAAGAGGGAAGGACAACGATGGAAAATTTCTTTATTATTAGAGAATAAACAGGTTTATGCAATTTAAGTATTTCTTTTAATAATTTTAATAAGGAAAACTCGAAAATTTTGCCTTAAATACGAGACAATTCAGGTACTGAGTAATATAAGGATTAATAAAGCTACAAATTTCATTAGTAATTTTGTACTAGATTTTAATATTTATCTAAGATATTTTCATTAATTAGAATAAGTTTTTGAAACGGATTTATTTAACTTTTCAAAATGATAAAACTGACATAAAGTGCGATGCTCCATTATCACAGTAGACATAGGAAGGCAAAAGGCGCAAAAATTGCATTCATAGCATATAATTTAAGAAATAATTTAAAGTACTCAATGTGTACCACTATTTCATAGTTCAGAGCTGCACACCATAGCTACTTACCTTAAAATGCTGAAATTTCTTCATGGGTAAATATTTCTTCACAAAAAATTGAACGAAAAGAATGGAATATACAGGTATACATTAAAATTTATTTAGAATAAACTTTCTACTAAACATACATTAAAAACAGACAAAAAAAGTGATTTTGTTTTCTAAAAAAATAAACATTTCTAACTAAATGAACTACTACCGTCAGGCGTTGCTGGGAATTGTGTTAAAATGATAGCCATTCACCCCACTCTTACCCTCTGGTATACTTATGTATAAATTTATTTAGTTTGAATATTTCATATTAAAAGCAGATATCGGGAATCATTTTTAATACGATGTCATTAATAAATTTCATGAAAATAAATAAATTTTAGAAAAACGAAATATTTGCTATAATTACTCTCCTGTTAATAAAAGTATCTGTATATGCTTTGGAGCTCTACAGAACGTTTAATCTACAGGTTCCAAATTTTTGTCACATTTTTTTTTTTTAAATTTTCAATTTATTAAAAAAATTCAGATTTTTTCATAATTTTTTTAAAAAAATATTTTCTTGTCTAATTTCCAAAAACAGTTCACACAGAAGCTCTGAAATTCAAACAGTTTTTATCATTTAAAATATTTAATCTTTTGATTTTCCTTTATTGTTGAAAGTTAAGAAAAATTGGTTTAATATCTATGGATATTACAAACTGAATAAAAAAGTTACACATCTCTGAATTTAGATAAACGAACAGTGCGTTTAGGTTTTCAATAACGGTATGATGCCATGGGATGGGTCATAATTGGAAAAGTTCATGCACTCAATAAGTAGAACAGGGGATAATTAAAATAACACGACTTTAATGGCAGACTATTTTAACAAAGTTATGGACATGAAAAGTTACATCTAGACGATTTAACAATTAAATGTAATAAATTTCTTCGGACAAAATAACTGGTCGCCAAAGGTGACTAACTCAAAATAAAAATATCGTAACCTGCTATTAACCTTAGTGAATCATTACTTAATATTATTCAATATTCAAATCCATCAACAATTCCTGCGCAATTGCATTTGACCCAGCATTTGTATCACATTTGAAAGAAATAATTTAATACACATTTCAGAATTAAATATGCCCAATTCACTTAGCTTTAAATTCTGCCCTATAGTTAGCTAGTTTCTTCAAAATAATGAATTTATTATCAATTTTCTCGCATTTTAGAGGAAACTAAAGAATCGTCAAAATAATTAGATTCAGATTTCGATGAATCTCTGCCTAGAAAAATTCATTATCTGTAGGAATATCATATCTGTCCGAAATCGATAACTCAAAAATGCAATGAATGGTAATAATTAGGTATGTGATTCTAATAATAATATTAAAATTTTTAAGAAATAATTCATTTGTAAAACGTCGAGTACTAAATAATTAAGCAAAACAGTGAAAGAGAAAGGAATACAAGTCATGCCATCACACCAACATAAAATTATGCACAACATGCAAATGAGATAAAAATAATTTAAAAACCATTTAGCAAAGAGGCAACATTTACTCTGAATTTTACCTTCCTATCCAAAAAATAATCCAGCACTCGCAATTTTTGCAAATACTCATAAGTTCCTTTTCCCATAAAAGAAATTTCCTAAATAACGAACAAACTTCACACCTTCTTAATTTTATTACAACACAAAATACAACATGAAATAATTTCATTTAAAATGAAATAAGTATTGGATCATATACTTTAAAATTTAAAATTAAATAAACCAAGTTAGAGTAACACTTACATGAATGATGCGATGGAACGAGGTGGAAGTGTTGATGAACTTGCAAAAAATAAGCCAGACTGAAGAACTCCACGCCTGAAAAAATGATTTTCATGAGAGAAAATATAAATGCATCTAATTTCATATAAACATGCTTAAATGCGAATACTTGAACCACTGCAAGAAAGCAGGAATTAATTTTAATACAAAATGATATTCGAGGAAAAAATTAATCAATAATCATATTGAAATTCGGAAGATCAACAATTCGTTTGAATCGGTCCTCATCCAAACATCAATTTCGTCGATTCGTTTTTTTAATCGGCTTAGAAGATATAATTTGAGACTTTACTTTAACCACTGATTCGTAGATGGGGGGGGGACTTAATCCAAAATTTTCGGATACAAGCGTTAAGCTTGTACAAAACTCTTAGTTATAATTTTAATATTGAAATACAAATTCTTTAAAATATGACGCAAAAGATCATAAACCAATTAACCAAAATATCTGATTAACGATATTGTTGTTAAGAATAATTAACTAATGATTTCTTTGAAAGACAAATTTTAAAAAATGCAATAAATTCTATCATTTTTTTTCTAATTTCTCAGTAACGCCAAAGAGACAGCATCTATTTCAAACATTCAATTTAGCATGCTCCAGATCCAATACATACATTAGTCATTTGATGGAATCAGTATTCGAACCTGAAGCCAATTCCATATTTCAAGAATTTCTTGTTAATGGACGTCAGTCGGCTTCCAATAATTCGGTTTTATCATAGTTGAACTTGATGTATTTAATATGCGCCATACTCGATTGCTTGCTTACACGAATGTTCTTCAAACCTGGTTTTGGAAAGAGTAAGATTCCGTTGTGCTATTTCAGTCAAAATAAGAGTCAAGTTCTGAATTAAAAATCAAAAGTACTGAAAAATAAATTCTCGCGATAGATGGAAAACAATAAAAAAGGGCTCCTTATTTTCATGAATACGGCTCTTAAATAAATAGCTCACTTCATAAAAATTAAAACTGATAATTTTTCTAACCCTATTCCTAAAACTGAATTATTTATATAAAAGAGAATTTTTTCCCCAAAATTTACTATACATTAAACAGACAATCGATCGTCACTTATAAATGAAAACCAAAAAGGACCAATAAGGTTTATTTTGGATTGGAGCTATCGTTTTAATTACTATAGATAAGGGGTAATAAAATATGTTTAAAATTTAAAAAAGGTTTATTAACAATTCTGGAAATATTTTATTACACATTAGAATAAAGCGACTCATGACCATTGTGAAGAAATAACCAACATAATAAAATCTTCTACTTTACTGCTTCGATAATTTCACGACATTATATTAAGAATAGTGAAAAACGTCTTTCGATTGAAATGTTAAAAATTCAGTTAACCACATGATCTTAGGTGGAGTCATCTGCCAATCAAGTGGTCTCACTATTGATGTTCTCTCGTCAATCGCAGCCAAATATCACAACAACCAAATATCACATTTTCAACTTTTTTGTGAGCGAAATTGCCGAAAAAAAGCATTATGATCGTGGAAAAATTTAAATTTGAGATAGATATATCTCCTCATTTCGGGTCTTTCCGAATAAGAAAAATACATTTATAGCAAAGTATGTGTCTCCATTAAAAAAATTGAAAAAAGATCTTGTTTGAGTTAATACAAATTAAATTTGATATGCAGGGTACCTATTATTTCTATTGCTTGATTCTCCCGGATATTTCGAGGTTTTCATTTCTTGAAATTTTTCGGATGCATCCAGCGTCATCAGAATGATATCGCTTTATATTCTTTATTACACAGTACACGCTTGACGGAATATGAAAAAAATCCTCTACTGTTTTTAACTAAAATCAACGTAAAATAAAATTTAAGGCTAAAAAAATACAACAAAAAACAATTTTCATTAACTGAATTTCAAATAAGCTTCATTTATTTTAAACAATGTTAATCCCCTGCATTTTTTGGTTAACATATTAACCAACACTAGAAGGTGAAAATCCATCTATTAAACAGCCTTTTAACAAACCAATCAAATTTTGCAACTATGTCAGATTTGCTCACAAAAAGATGTAGTACAATCCCATTAGGAGAGCACTTCAGGATAAAAAAAATTTAAAATGTCGGTAAAATGTATTAGTTTTAACATTCATTCATTCATTATTACCCATTTCACGCCTTTTAAGAATTTAATGCGAGATCCGTATTCATAATAAACACAGCACAGACAAAACGTTAATAGCCAATCACGTGATATGACGTGATGCGAATTCTCACCTAATGAAATTCTGGGGGAAATGAGCGTTCTCCAAGTGGAAAAAATAAGCAGTGAACATTTAATTAGCTAATAGATTATCATACGAGCATTACGAAACTATTAGCAGTAATATTCAACACCTCATAATTCAACAAAAAAGAATCAGTTCCTTATCCAATCATTTTAGTTGACGCCAAAAACCTCATTCCACTGAACCCTCCTTGAAGTACCACGTGCTCATTCAAGTTAAATTATATTTTAATTGTTTCATTGAATGAGTCAATTTAGTATTGCAAGCGATCCAAAAAATCTAGTGTCACATTTATTGTTTAAACTAATATCATATTTCCAATTTATTTCATTTCACATAATCACGTGCTCAAAAGAACATTTTTCTAGTTTTTGCTGCTGTCATTAGCTTATTTTTTTAATGAAAACTTTAGAAAATACAATGGCAACGCGTTATTAAAAGCTGATTTTTTGAGATACTAGTGCAGTTAATCAAATTTCAATTCATATTCCTCGCACATTTGTGGACGCCAAAAACCTCATCCCCAAAACAAAATCATGTCCTGGCATGATAAAAATCTTTTTTGGCTAATAATAAACATAACCTCAATCGCTACTAATTAACGAATTAAAATTAATGATTAAAGAATTAAAATACCATCAAATTACCATTTCCTTATCATAAACAACTCAAAAATGCAAATAAGGGAGTGATTTTTAGATACGTATATAAAATAGGGCAAATGATGAATAGTATAATTGACAAAAAGTAGTCAATGTACTTTGAATTAGTATCTGCTGCAACTTAGATGTACAATAACTGTTCTCTAGAATTGACTTTTCAAATCACAGATCTCATGGCGCTACATTTCAAAATTTCGATAACTCTTTAAATTAAATATTATCCTCACTATGAGTTCAAGCTACAAATCATTTAATTTAGATCTTTCTACTTATCAAAAAATACCAGCGAATTGTCAAGATTTAAAAAAAATGCCGGATATACAAAAAAAATATCAATTTTAGAATAATTTTCCTAGATTTTTATACGAACTTTCCCAATCATTGAATTCCCGGCTATTCCCTAGTACATCGGTCGGTTAACTTCTATAAAATTTTGAAGGGAATAAAATCATAAGAAATATGTCAGTCCCTTTCCGAATGCATATGAGAACGATAACCGAAAAACCTGAAAAGTTGGACTCATAAAATTGATCACACAATTATACAATTTGAAACGTAATAATATACATAGATCAAATGCGTCAAAGGGCTTGTTTCAAAACAAGCAACCATCGCACTTAAATATAAATGCGAATACTCTGTAACGTAATGATTAATATTAATAAAATTTTGTATGATTCCTTTTATTAAATTGCATTTTTATGACAAATTTTGGTTTTAATCATTCAACAAAAAGTTACTCAAAATGAACTTTCAATTTCTTTCTTTTAATACGAAACATTTTGAGTGCGAAATTTAGAAAATAAAAATCAGAGCTCTCGTAACTTTCATTGCCCTGCTCAGAGTTTTGTTTCTATGCCGCAAAAAGAGGAGTAAAACCTTTGTTAGGAATATGCCAGAAAAATTTTTAGGAAATCACTCCTTCTGATTAAAAGATATTTTTTTCTAATCAAAACAGAAAAAATAACAATTTGAAAAAAATAAGATGAAATTCTATTCTTCTTCTATAGCTTCTTTGTACAGTTGATGCCGACCACAGGAAAAAAAACTGATTTGAAAATTTTAAAGGTCGGGAATTCAGTTTGCTACTTAGCGATATCTGAAATATAACCACATATTTTCTCACAGAATTTTGACTCTTGTAATTAACAATTTCTCCTTATTTAAGTGTTTCCTAAAATACAGCTGATATAATTTAATACCCAGGAAAAGCAGTTCAATTCTTGGGCTTTAGAATTTTTTTTGACTGTAGAAGAACACTCCAGTAAAAAGGTAGTAATATAGTAATAAATGTGTGTAATAAAAATTGGAAATTATAAAGAAATTAGACTAAAGTTAGAAATGATTAAAATTTAAACTGAATATGATTAGTTAAAAAATATATATAGTAATGCAATAAAAACTAAAAGTAAAATAAAATGGTATATAAGAAATATCAAACAAATTTCTCAATATATAAATGAATTTATAAGAATATATAAGTAAATATGATAGAAAGTAAAGCAAATAAAATGGTTCAGAGGATTACTATTTGCCCCTATCTATAAATATTTTTAAAGTCAAATTTAAAGGAAATGATAAAAGTAATGAAAAGGAATATACGAGTTTCCTCACATTATTTCATCTGCCAGTAAAAGTAAACAGAACGAGTCAGCAGTCTTAATGAGGATGTTTTTGAATGTTATGATGGAATGTTTTCTTTAATGTTATTAAACAACATGTGGAAAATTACCAGATATATGTTCACAATATATGGAAACTGCTTCTTATGAATAATCACATGAATATATCTTACTAGCCTTTAAATTTTGATGTGTATATGTGAGAACTGACAGTCTAAAATGTTATCAAAACCGTATGAATGCATAATTTTTCAACGTCAATTGGTGCAAAGCAAAGGCGTGAAATTTTTGCGCCAGTTGGGGTAACGCAATGCAGATTAGAAACTTTTAATTTCAATTAATCTGTTGTATTTTTATTCAAAAGCACTTTTGAAGGAATCGAGAGATTTATTACTTAACAATGTTTAATTTTAAATTTATCATACACTACGAAAATAAATAGAGTCGTTTGAAATAACCGGTCGAAAACATGTTACGTCTAACCTAATAAGCGTGGGGGAAAACGACTTAAAATACATGTACTTAAAGCTATAAGGGCACTTTTCTCTTTGCGAGGCGCAAACAAACAATCGATAGAGAAATTTAAGAAAATCTGGCGGAATTCTACATTATTTGATAATGGAAATACACCACTATATGCATATATGAAATATATATATAACTAACACGAACTTCAAGAACAAATAATGGAACATCTTTAATATATAGTCATTTTTGCCAAAAAAAATAGTTTGTCACCAAATTTTAGCAAAATGGCCGAATGTGGCATGAACGGCAGCAATAGCATTTCCAATTATAAGGTTTTGATGAACGTTGCAACAAATTGACGGAAACATAGAAAAAAATAAATGCAGTAATATGGAATTCACCCAAAAAATTTAATCGAAAATAATGAAAATAGGCAAAAGGAATACGTACAGCTGGAAAAAAAAAATCGAGAAATGAACAGGAAAGATCAAATTATTTAACACAAGAACAGCATTAGAAAAAAAAATGAATACATCGGTTTTTACTATCTTCACTATTATAGATTAATGTTTTTCTTAATAAGAAATAGGAAAGAATAATTACTCTGTTTAACTAATTTTTCTTATGAGCAGGAAACTAAGAATTTTTATGCAAAAACAGCTGAACTTTTCAGTGTTGAAACTGTCTTTCTGCCGAGAAATCCACGAAAGAACAAATCAATCCCAAAGAATTCCATTGCAATGTTAAGATAATGTTTGAAATAAAGACGGTTAGATAAAAACAAACAACTCAAAAAGCTCGGGCAAATGTTTTCAGATTTTTTTTTATTTTCTGTTCTGATGAAATTCATCAGCAGACGATTTTAAACAGAAATAATAGATGAATGTCGGAAATAGAAAGATAAAAACAAACTCTTCAAAAAGCTCAGGCAGATGTTTTCAGATTTTTTTCATTTTTTGGTGGAAAAGGTAGTTTTTAGTTAATAAAAAAATTAACCACCCAATCAACCTGGATAAATATTAGCATATGTTCTTCTGTAGAATATAATCTATATATGTGCTAAATTTCATCCAATTTCCTTCAGCCGGCAGTTCCGGCGTGATTCACGGACATCATCCATCCAAACTTTCACATTTATAATAGTAGTATAGATGGATGTGTTCTATTTACAAAATGTATAGTTATATTCGAAACGGACAGCTGATAAAATTTTATTTCCAGATATGTTATTTTATGGCATACTAAGCAGATGCAGAGAAATCATGATAGACTAAACAAACGAATCCACATGATAAAGTTTTATTCTAAATGAATTTTCAATAACATGAAAGATTTAAATCAATAAATCTTGAATATTATTAAGGTAGAAAGGTTTACAAAAAATATCTACTTTTCCTTCTAGGAAAGACTACAAAAAGCAAGCATTTAATTTTTTTCAAAAAAATTAAATCAACCAGAAAAGCACTGGTTTGCTAGACAATATGTCAAAGGTAAGTCATATGCACAAATGTCGTTTCTGAAGAATAACTATGCCTTGAGTATAATAAAGTCTCATTATAAATCATTTGAAAAAAAACCCTACTTTCTATTTATTAATATCTCGCTTTAAACAAAAAGGTAGGTTTTGGGACAGATCTTGTATTTTTGAGGATCGATCCGATGAAGAAAACTGGAACTTTCCTTTCTAAACTATCACACCACACCAAAGAAGGTATTAATCTAATCTGACGTGTTGAATTTACACATTCCAGTCAAGAAAGTAAAAGAGGCACGCGTCTTTCATAAAATAGCGATCCAGATACAAGTAAAATTATCTAAATGGAGTAGCATCCAAGAAAATGTAACATTCTTTCAGATATACTTTATTGAAAGCTGAGAATTACAAATTCATAACATTATTTGGGTTTTTTTATATGCTATCTCCATTGCATGAAAAGTAGCGTTACTGTCAAATGTGAATGCATACAATTGTAAGTTCATTTTTCTTTCTATAACATATATTTCAAAATAATATATTAACATGCTATTAAGACATGGTAGATATTTAGCCATTCTAGCTGTTCTTTGATGTTATGTGAGCACACTTTGTGCGAGATATGTGTGAATACTTCACTTATCAAAAATAAATTCGTAAATTTATTAGGGAAAGACAATTAGAATAATATTTATTTTGATGCAAGTTGAAGACAAATGCCTTGAACCTCTGATTTAATGAATTAGCTGGAAGAGGGTGGGGGGATTATCGTTATTTCCAACCATGTAAAAACAGAATATGTATTCGAGATACTTAATTATGCATAAATTGCAAAAATACGATAATGATCTGGCATTTCAGAAAGGGTAAATGGACCAATTCGTAATCTATCCCTTAGTGAGAGCAATCATTTACACAAATTCGATGCAAGATTGATAAACGGTACCGTATATACCAACTAATACAGATTCTGGACCTTCGTACTATATATTAAGTTACTTATCACTAAAATAGAAGTGAAATTATATTTTGTTCACAAATTTTGTCAGTCTTGTGCACTGATTGTTAATGAAACAAAATTTGAGAAATTACCAATTTATTGATAGTTTTATTAAAATGCAACTATTTTAAAATTAATATTTTCATATTTTGTATTAAATCATTGACATACTTGATCTCTTTCGCATAAAATGCCGATCCGGGCGTAGGTATTGAATTACTACATCTTTAATTTTAAATCTTCGATGATGTGAAATCGAAGAAATATACATTTTGATCTTTATGTACGAATTCCAAATAAAATCAATGTTCATAAAACTAAAATTTTCAGATATTTATGTGTCAGTAATTAAGAAATAAAGTTCTAAAATAATTCAACTATATAAAGGATCAATCACTGATAAAACATTATAACCAATATTATAACCAATATTAATAATATATTAACGCGTGCCAAGAATTAATATCTCTATAACTAGCCAAATAGGACACGATAAATTCAGTAAAAATGCTAAATTCATGTCAAAAGTTAATATTTCGTTACTGGGGCACGCCAATGCCATGTAAATGGTTTTCAGGATAACTTCTTTATTACAGTATATGTGAGAATATTTTGAGGAGACCGCTCAAATAGCTCATGGTGTCCCTGCTCCATTTGAAACTATATTAATGATAAAGTACTTCATTTATACGATGCAAAAAAAGCAAAAAATTCAGAAGCACGGCGTTTTTGATGTCAAGCTAAAAAGACTTATTCCCAACAATTTCGTTAAAAAAGATTCGAAATGAGAGAGCAGGGTTCAGGTCCTCAGGTTTGATACAATTATTGCAAACGATTTAGTAATTGTCTATTTATAGAACCAGTGGGGAATCTGAATAGGTCATTTCATCTTTAATGGAAACCCACTGTGTTTTTAAAGAAAGAGCTAAAAACATACTGTCAATACAAATAAACTTTTGTTAAAATATTCAATAACAAATCTATTCATTCGCACAAATTGATTAGTATAATATCATAACATACAGAACATAATTTAAAACTTTTACGATAATTTTTTTCCACAAATTAACATTAACTTCTTATATACTCAAATTTGTTGAAATTACCTATATATAGCTTTACTTATTGGTTATTTTACACATTCTATTTAAAATGGAGAATGGGAATTTTACAATATAACAAAATTTTCTTCAAACGTCAATTAAAAATTTATTCAATAAAATGCTCAGTCTTGGTCTAAAAAAACTAATTACTAATTAAATTTTTTAAAAAAACTTTTGAATTTCATGCTTATAACCAACAAGCTCATTACCACAATAATAATAGAATTTGGATTAAAAAGATGTTGCATAAAATATGAACTTACCTAAGCAAATAACAGAAGACGATGTGGGCAGCAGTTTTTTTAAATTGTAGATGTCTTTTAAAAGATCAATCCATCAAAAAAAATTTCAATTACTTTGAAAAAATACAAGAGAACAAATTTAAATTTCGCTTTCCAATCAACAAAAAAAAGTGAAAATTCGAAGGCAGAAAAAGTTTGCGATCTTATAGACTGAGCAAACGAGCTTAACATCTGCCACATTCTCCGCTTGAAGGACGAAACCAAATGAAAAACAACATCGGGAATGAAAAATGCGCGAGCATAAGTGACGTCAAAATACTGATCATCATAATGTTTACAAAAAACGCACAAATCCTTGTCGTGAATGGTAAAACATAGAAAATATCTCTAGCATAGAAACCAATCGAATACGATTGATTTTAATAATTTCTGATTACTTTCATACGAGTTTATCTTATTTGCGAATGAATAGAAAGAGTTCTTATCGCGTATTTGAATATATCACAGATTTGGGTGCGGAACTCGTGGTTTTAGAAAATCTGACTCTGAATGCACCGTGATCCGAGCTGTATTTTGAATTGAATAAAAAACGTAGCGTTTAAAGAGAAACTCTTATTAGAATCACAGCATTTAAAACTAACTTGAGTGTTTAATACGATGCAACAGTCATCAATCCCTCCACTAACACTGATTCTTAATTCTGATCAGGTTTTAAATTAAGCAAACAAAAGACAGGACAAAAAATACAGAATTTTTGCATTTCAGCGAAATATAAAAATTCATATAATATGAAGGTTTAATATTTTATTAAATTAGAAGATTAGGTCATTTTATTTTCTCGTTTATTAACAATCTTGAATCATTACGCTAAAGTCTACACTGGACAGTCTTCGTTTTATGCCCGAGGGCGGCCACTCAAGCAGGATTTTCGTCATCGTTAACTTTTTAAAACCAGCTTTAAAATACAGACAACAGTGACGGAAATATCGTTTGCAAAAGAAATTCAACCAATCATGTCAAATTTGACAATGACGTAGAGTGCCAAGAATGGCGCGATTGACGCCAACTATAATCAAACTAATTTGAATATAGTTTTACTATTATAGTAGTTGGCAAAAAGTAGTTTGGTTATTTCCACCATTTCTTCTGAGTGATAAATACACCGTAACGTACACCTACGTTTTTATGTTTACAAGACAGCAAATGCTCGAGTGACGTCACTTTCGTGGTGATTGTCCACGGAAGTGTAGACGGTATTTTACCGTATGATAACACCTTTTAGTTATTAACCCTTTGCCTTTCGATGGTGCCTCTGACTCGCCACTCAAGATTGTGCATCATTTTGACGTTTAATTTATTTTTCAAATTAATTCCTAAAATCGCCTACATAATGGTTAAGAGATGTAGATTAATATTTCAAAGAAATTCAACAAAAGAATGATGTATATTTATTTTTCATAGCAATAAACAAATCTTTGTATTAGGTGAATAATTTTGAATCTTATTATTTTTCGGAGTGAAAAGGGTTAAAATTTCACATGTTATTAGATATAAGTATCAACAACATTAGATTATTTCTAAATATAATTAAAGAAAAGTTGAAAAATATTTAATTACTCACCCGAAATTACTTAGATTACAAAGAGAGGTAATCAGGTATTTTATTCGAATTGTTGATAAATCAAAATTATTATTTCAAATTTTCCATTTCCCTCAGTTGTTTCATGCCCAAAATAGAAATGATTTATTTGTGCGATTAAAGTCACGTGATGAAGCCACATAAGAATTACAAGAGCTAATAATTTTGAACCGAGCTCTGTTGTAAAACTCAACAGTCTTAAGACATTAAACAGTAGTCTCATCATAAAAATCGATGAAATTCAAAGAAGATGGACCAAAGCATGAACCACATTGCATCTGTTATCGAAAATCAAATACATCAGCAATAATGCATCAAAAAATTAATCGATGTAATTTCCTTGCTATATGCAAATGGTCAATCTGAACATGATTTAATACTGTGGTGAGGAATGTTTTCGGTACAACCCTGTTTCAAAAAAGCCGAAAACCACCATTAAAAAATATCGCTAAATTAAGTCGCGAATTACATGCTATAATAGTTAGACGATTGAAATTGCCAAATTAGCGAATTTTTTCTTTGTACTTTTTGGTCATCGTTACAACAAAAATAAACCACGTTTTTATTTTTATTTATTCATTCATTTTAATTTCTTGTATAAGAAATATGTAAAAAAGAAGAATAGTCAAAAAAATTCAAATTCGAGATTTTGGCAAATTTTCAAGTTATCGATATCTCTGAACGCCAAAAAATGCATTTTTCGCAAATATATTTGTCTATCTTAAAAGACAATAATTTTGCATGTGACCTTTAAACTGCATTGTAGATTTCTATCAAGTTTTGAACGAAATCTATATATATTTTTATCTATTTGTCGAAGTTCAAGTGAAAGCGTACTAAGCTAGATGGATAAAATTTGGTATACAGTTTTTGCGATTGAAACTTAGAGATATAAAATTTGGTATTACATGTTTCTTGGATTTCACTATTGCACGAATGTAAATGTGATAATTGTACTAGTGATAAATTTTAAACTTGCCCGCTAATTTATTAACATTTTCTTTATTTAAAACGTAATCCTCTTCCCTCATGCATGAAGGTGACGACTTCGGGCAAAACTTGGATTGTTCCAAGAGTTCAAAATTTAATTTTTAGAATTCAACACATGATACCTGTGTTCTTTGAACTATTGCAAAGAAAATCAGTGCTTTATTACTTGTAAGGCAATTGGGACTCCGAATCAGCTATCGAGTAGATAATTTTTTGTATGATTGGTAATGATTTTTTGCTAAATGTTAGCTTTCTCTCTCTATGCATAAGTAAATAACCATTTCTCTAAAACGCAGCGAGATAAATAATTGAAATTTTGTGTCGCAATGAAGTTTAAGTAAAACAAGTTTTAGCCTACTCGGCCCAATAGACCGTAATAAAGAAACTCGCTAATTTTAAAATTAATGTTGCCACGATGCCATCGGAATAATTTATAAGAAGAATTAAAGTTCAATTCACATTTCAAAAAACTCTTTAAACTGATATAGTGAAATTTGAGATGAATTTGGGTATATAAAACAAGTCTTAACTTACTCGGATGGATAGTTTTTTTTTTTTTTTTACAAAAAAGCTATACTTTGATTATCTCTCATCTCTTATAAAATGGTCAAACTAAGCTTACTTCAGAAATTGTGCTTCATTTTAAATAAAACATCTGATTAATTACATGAATAAATAATACATAAAACAATTTTGTGCTTTTGACTCTTTGATACCTAGCATTAAAGTTAAGAAAAAAATTGGGCCAACATTGTTATTTTGCCATGGAAGTTAATTTGTGAGCTTCACCCCTCTTTAATTTGAGGGTTTATTTAGTTTCATTTGATAATGAAGGAGATTAATTTGAGAATAAAGAAACAAAATTTAGACTGTTCTATTAGCACAGTAAATATATTGAACTAATTTTCTCTCTCATTAGGATGTCGATGAATAAGGTTATTTGAAAATTTCATTCAATTAAAAAATCATTCATTCGGCTTGATATGATATGATGGAAGATGACATGTAAAATATTAAATATTTTGTAGTTTATTCGGATTAACCCCTTCGCATACAATGACGTGTCTGGCACGCGCATCGAAATGCTGAAATTTTAGTTTCAAGCCTGCAACTAAGCCACAAAACTAAGTATTTAATACAAAAAAATCAATATGAAACGCTTTAATACCCCATATGATCCATATTATTATTTTAAAAAATTAAACTAACAATAAATTACCAAAATAGGATATGCCATCAAATAAACTATCCATTTTCAACACGTCATAATCTCTCAGAAATAATCTTCCTGATAATTTCATTTCAATTGGAAATTTTTTTTCTCTTATTACTATGATTCAACGGGAAATGAATTTCACTACATAAAACAAGTTTTCGTCTATTCAGTTCAATAATTCGCAACAAATCTAACAAATGAATTTTTTATTTAGCTGGTGATATCACCAAAATAAACTTGTTATTCCTCTGAAGAAATCACTGAAGTGGCTAGAGAAGATGAAATTGGATGTAAGTATTAAGTATATTTGTGTTTCAGCCTATTCTAATGTACGCAATTTAGCATCAAAATTAAGATGATTTTTTTTGTCACATCTCATTTTAATACCACCGAAATAAATTTTAATGTGATTTTCATCCAGTTAAAAGAGAAAAAGAATATTTAACTATATGTTGAAACAAAATATTAATTCGATAATTTTAACCTTTTGGATCCGATTGCTCTCATAAAAGCTATCTGTTGATTTTTAGAGTTGTTTCTCAGTGAAATCATCAAATGAAGGTTATTTTACAATTTTATTATTTCATTTATTATTGCACTCTCGACGAGCGTTCAGTTAGCAGTTTCGTTAATGAGTTGGATTTGCATTTTATGAGGCCCAAATTCAATTCTAAACTTATATATTTTTGAATATTTATTCAAAACTATTTCATATTACATTAATAATATGGAAATAATTTCACTCAATTTGGTTAATAATTTTTTTATGTAAAATTAATTAATTCAACTGGCATTTCAATAATATAAAAACATTATTTTTAATTTTAAATAATTATAACTTTAACATTAGAACGTTCAAGATTTCGATTACCTTAAGCCTCCGCCGGTGTCGTTTCGACACCACGATATAAAATATTTAAAATAATTGTAATAATTAATTGCAGACCAATGTTCAGTAGAGTTAATTTTAAAACTTTATTTTTTATATTAAAATAATTAATTAAAATAATTAATTAAAATATTTAAAATAATTGTAATAATTAATTGCTGACCAATGTTCAGTAGAGCTAATTTTAAAACTATTTTTTTCACGTAATTATCAAATATTACAACCAACTATATCATAAAAAACAGTAATAAAACAAATTAAATTGTAAAATGAAATAAAACCATAATATTCATAAA
>JAOUZG010041651.1:0-11984 GCA_026289955.1 Argiope argentata
TATTTAAGTAAAAATTAAAATGACCCAGTTTTCTGGCATTTAAATTTTTCAAATAATAGGATTATCATTTTAGGGATACGAGGTATAGCCTAAAAACTCCTTTACAAAAAATGGACAGCCTGTTTCCAACATATCTAGGACATATCGTATTGTTGTGTAAAATTCTTACACTTTTAATTTAATTGCTCTTAATATTTCATATCAAAATTTCTGTAATACTATTTTTTAAGTAAAATTTAAGAAATATATTCAGCAGTCTAGGGAGAATTATCACATAACCAACTTATGGTAATTTCCTTAACAATACCCATTCGCAGTCCGTCATAAATTTTGTTTACCATATTGCGGGGTGTACTTTACTCTTATAAGGTAAACCACTTGTCAACCCAAAAATCGAACACTCCTCACTTTTTAGAAATTGGTGTTAATGGAAATGAGTCGAGGTCACAGGTTTGTTCCAATCGACAGAACTGATTAACTGAGTTTTCATTACCGTAATTAACCTCTAGCTTACGGGCAGTACAACAGTTGTACCAAGATTTTTTTTTACCTTTCCTTACGGGCTGGTACAACTGTTATACCATTAACGAGTTTGAAATTCCTTCCCCCACTTGAACTTCCCGGCGGACCGTAATTGCCTCATAAAACTCCCTTCCCTTTTGTGCTTTACCCCCTTAGTGTCAGGAGATTTCGTCCAGCTGTAGTTATAATCACTATTGGCGCTAGTGAGTTATGTGAACCCTGCTTTGGCTACATTTTTTTAAGTAACACTCCTAAGAGATCTCGAATGAGTTTGCATAATTTCATTTATTAGTAGTAGTCGATTGAAAATATTATTCTTTTCCCCCGTTGCTCAATTTTTTTTACATTTTAAATCATTAATTCTTTAACTTAATAAAATTTTATAATTTTGTAACAATGTGCGCTTATAATTTTATTCGAATGATAAATTTTTGAATCAAGAATTACTTGAAATTTCATTTAAGATAGAATGGTTTAGTGAAGATTATTGGTGTTTTAGATAAATTGTTACATCTTTAATGACAATTCGTCACAGTAAAGGAAAAGTAAATTGAAGTTTGGATTGGGTTTTTTTTTTCGCCCTGTCATTATATTTTACATTGAAAAGTGACAAAACACTGTTTTGTCTTCAAGCCTGCTTCCTCCTCTATGATTGGAACCTGGGGCACATATACTTCCCAGTCATTAACGTACAGTTTTAACGCAATATTAAAAAAATGCCAACTTACAATTTCTTAGCTTTAAAATTTAATGTTTGAATATAAATTTAAAATATATTCATACTAAAAATAAATTTGATTTTTGATTTTTAAGCAAGCTGTGAGTTTCATCATTATTTTTCATGATTTATGAAAACGGCTGCTTTTATTATCTATAATTAAACATTCATTAAAATTTATAAATTCAATTTTTAAGTATTGGAAGAGGCTCTCAAAATCTATCAAAAATAATAATTAGTAGCTTTTTAGTATATTAAATAATTATATATTATATATATAAATTATATATTATATAATAATTAGTAGCTTTTTAGGCATTCCAAAATCAGAAGAGAAAGAATTAAATCTTCATTCATTTTAATTCATTGAAAAGTTACTAAACATTTAAAATTTTCCAGAAATATTTGTACTGAAACAAAATAAAGTGACTACGAAAAAAAGGCAGGAATTCTAGATTTAATTTGAAGCATTTCTGAAAGATAATCTAAATAATGTGCTTGCAAAAATATTTGTAATTAATAACAAATTCTGATCATTTAGAATGCTAGCTTTATTTATTAAAGATTTTTTAAAAGTTTTTTTGATAACTATTTTTTAATATAATTTTACAGCAATGAAATCTTATACATCAAATTCTGAATAAAATATATATAATCTTACTTTGTTTAAATTAATCGTCTTTAATCTGGCGATTATCTACAAATTAATAAATTTTTATGTAGAAAAAAATTTTTTGTTATAAATTGGTTATTAATCGTTTAGAAAATAGAGCGTACTTTTCAGAATTATTACAATGTTATGAGTAATTGAAATTCTCGGAAAAAAATCACTATAAATTATAAGAATCGACAATAGAACAAAGAAATGTTAATAGTGATTTATATTAAAAACTGATCGAAATATGTTAGGAATAAAAATTGCATTCGATGTTATGAGTTCAATACATTAAAATTAAAAAATTCAAATCTACAAAATAGCAGATAATCAACTGCTATTTTGCAGATGCATTTAATTTACAAAATAGCTAAGGATTGTTATCCGTGTTTTGTGCAAAGAAATAAAAATATTTTTAAAAAATCTAGTACGATATTTATACATGATTTATAAATCGTTACATTTAATAAAGAGAAATGAGTTAGAAGAAAAAACAAATTAAAATTCACAATAATGTGCTCAAGCTTTATAGGAATTAAATTGACAGCTTCAGTAAGGCTTGAGAAATTTATTTAATCACAAAAATGATTGAAAAATTGACAACAATTTGTTTAATGTGCTAAATAACTGTACTGTAGTTATCCTATTTACAGGTCATTTAATATCATAAAATTTAATTCATTACTATTTCATGTGGAAATTAGTAAACAAATGTTTCAGAAGAAGAAGAAAAAAAAAATTGCGATAAAAAGCTATTTCTAGGGGCCAAACGCAGTAAAACCGCAAAAAAGCAACCTGGTTAAAACGGAGAGGGCAGATGACCAATTTACACTACGGGTGCTCGATATTGAAGTGCTAAAAAGGGGTAAGCATCTGTTATCTTTCTTCACAGAATGCCCGCATTCAAAGGAACTTTTCCGAGTTTGGGTTCCCGCAACCTGAAGGTTAACTATCAAAATTTTTTTAATTTTTGAAACCAAAGATTTTCAATATTCCTACTTAGCAGTCATTTGTATGCATTTTTCTAAATTCCGTTCTGAAATTTGCGGTGGTTCATGATATACTTAATTTTGTTTGAAAACTCCGCTAAAAAAATTCATTCTATTTGAACCAAAAATTTAAATAAATCTCAGCTTGTTAATGAAAGATTTCTCTCTCATTTTCATTGACAGAAATTTTGGAAAATAATCAACTATTCAAATTTATTTTAACGAGTATGAATGTCAAATTAAAAAATATTTTGTTTTTATTGAAATGCTGAGGCATTCCATTACCTCGTGAATCAATTCCTAATTCAGTCTTTCTTATTGAACCTACTTGCCTCTTTTGCCCTCATAGACTGGTTTTTTAAATTTAATACCTTATTTCTTTCGTCATAAAAGTTAACTCATTTACTTAAGTCACTGACTAATGAGTTTCAGATATTGTAAAGATGTTCTAAGCCAATTAAATTTGCTATTAAAAGGGCAGAATTTTATTTTCATGCTGAAATAATCATTAATTGAATCGAATTAAGTTTCATATGATTATATGTAACTTTATAATAAGGTTTATTTCTTATGAATTTTTAACTACTGCAATCATTCAAATCAATTAAAGATTAAAATTTTTTTACAATTATAAAGTCCTAAATAATGGGAAAATTAATAAAGAAAAATTTAATTAGAAGTATTAAATCTAACATCTAATTAAATAAATATGATGAAGATGCTCTCTATGCTAATGAATAATACATGGGAATAATCATTTTGTTTTACTTTTTCATAATAC
This sequence comes from Argiope argentata, assembly GCA_026289955.1. NCBI lineage: Eukaryota > Metazoa > Arthropoda > Arachnida > Araneae > Araneidae > Argiope > Argiope argentata. Next base: position 3,666 of record JAOUZG010041651.1, read on the forward strand.
GAATAATGTAATTGTCAAAAGATTCAAATTCGAGATTTTAACGAATTTCCACGTTTTACATTAGAGTTCGAAAAACACTTAATGGACAGTATGTCTGCGATAATCATAATGGAAATCCGCTTTTAGGTAGAAGAATGGTGTATGGTCTTTACTCCAAGTCTACATTTCTATGAAATTTTGAGAAAAACCTGTTCATTAAGTCTGTCATTTCAGGTGTTTAAGCTAAGACTAGTTGCAAAAAGAAGAAAGTTCGATTAAGATTCGGCACTCGTTGAAATCTCTAGAGTAGACATCAAATTCTAAGACAACAAACAAATGGTAAAAAAGGCATATTGGTGATTAAAAATTATTAAATACTATACACAATATTAAATATATACAATATTAAAAGGTTGTTAAAATGCATCAAATTTATTAAAGAATATAAAACGTATAAGGCAATTTTTAAAATTATAGCAACTAATATTAGTATTAGAACAATTATAATATTTTAAAAGGTTTGTTTAGAAAAGCAATAGATAAAACGCAGGGTCGCGCTGATACTACGTATCATCCTCAATTAAGTTACCTCTCCATCCTAAAATAACGCCTGCTCAAGAATCTTGTATCTATTTTGATGCTTTGAAACGTGAAATAGAATTCAAAGAAAAGGATATTATTGAATGTAAAATTGATTTTACAGTGATTGGATTGCCTAATGGGGAAAATTGAAAATAAAACTCATCTAAATGGAAAAGGTATAGCAAATAAAAGTATGTGTCAGATTAAAAATAATGATCATACTTGTTTAGTAAGATTAATATAAACAGCTTTAAGTACTCCAAAACCTGATCATTTATTTGAAAAATTCGATTGTAATATTTTAATTAAAATGATATAACATTATAAGCAAAGTGGTTTATTGCGCAAAAACTTTAGCTACCAAACTACGCGAAATGTAATAACTATTTTCAATTTTGAGCATGGTAAATATGAAATGAAAATAAAATTTAATTATTTATTATACAACAAAGAAAAAAAGCACATACATTAAAGTTGACGCTTATAATAGGGTTTATCGATATCGTCAATTTCACATTGATTTCTTCTTGAAAATTTACAAAATTATTTGGAAGAGACAGCAGAAGTTTATTTTTCTCATCTATTTAATATTGATAACAATCAAAAATATATTGGGAGATATCCTGTAAAATATAATTATGGATATGATTCAATGTCTGAAGAAGGAAAGCAATCTTTCTATAAGGAAAGTAATTCAGATAAAAATGAAAGGTTGAATTTTCAAAAGTAATTTGTTAAATACTGCAGAACCTGTGGAGACATTTTAAGAAAAAGATGTTTAGAATACAGAAAACTATTCTTAGAAATTGCGGATATAGATGCTTTCATTATGTAATTTTAGCAGGGGTTTGCATGGCTGTGTATATTGACAAATGATTTAAATCGTAAAATTTCCTTCATAAAAGGAAATTTTACGAAGAATGTCTATACAATTAATTCAATTTTTAGACATTAGGATTGTACACATGCGCATAAATCATTTCTATTCATAGCATTCAGCTATTTGAGTAGAGATCTTATTTCAAGCGGAATAGGTTAAAATGGTCATTAGAGTTTTTCGCCAATATGGCAACCCAATACAAAGCTCTTGTAGTAACCCTAATGATGTTTTGTTTACTTTTTCCTACAATGGTTGAATTGTACATGAGCTTCAAATCTTTTCTGAAAAATGTTAAATAATAAAAAAATATTTAATTGATATTATTTTATCTGTATTATAATTAAGATTTTTTGTATAATTAATAAGAAGATTCAATTATATTTTTAATGCGAATTTAAAATTTTTATTCCTTTACTCGTTTTAAATGTCAGCATACGATTAAACAAAATCGTCAGTTTTATTTCTTTACGAAGTCGTCTGGTTTCTTTCTTTAAAAACCGTCTGCAATAGAATTATTCGCATTCCTCGTCATTCTTTCACAGCTCTAGCGTTTGTTTTCTTCGCTAGTTATTATGTCGGCAATTATTCAAGAGCGGATGACTGGTGAATGGGATGGAAAAAAACATTTCGATCCTGAGAAGTGGATGAAAGGTGATTGGATTAAATACTTCAAGTTTGTACATTATGTCTTTAAAATTTCCTATTAAATCCATTCTTTTTTCATCTTTGTTTTTCTCAATTGTTTATTATTTACTGTTCATGTTATCCGCACATTCCTTATGTTCTATGTGCTAGCGAAGCTACTAGTTTCCCGCTCCCGAACAAAGCGAAGCCGTAGGATGTATTTTAAGTTAAAAAATTCTGCCCGGTGCCTTCAACAGATGCCAGAGGCATCTGTTGAAGGCACCAGGCCTGAAAAAAAATTAATTAAAAGATAATACTTATCGATTTAAAAAAATCATCATTATATTGCAAAAAGTCGTAACCGTCACTAACCCATAAAAGTGTTTGTTTACAGTGTCCGCCATCTTTATTGGTGACTTGGCATCCTTGGCGCGGCAAGGGGCACACTATAAGTAACCTTTACCGCGGAATATTTAATTGTTTACAAAAATTTTAACCAATTTGTCTCCTGAAGAAAGTATGGCTAGAAAAGAATAACAGCGACCTACTTTCTTTGGTAGGTGCACAGTTTGAGTACTAGAACCGATAAAAAGGTTTTTTTCTCATTATTAATACAATTTTTCGGCATCAAACTCTTACGCAGTGTGGCTTTTAGATCAGAGACATACCTACTTCAAGCTTGGAATAATTAAGTGGGTATAGGGACTTAGAAATATTTAGACCACGATAAAAGTATAGCCATATTACTATGAATTATTCCAAAAGTTACCCATCATGCAAAAAAAAATTCCTGTAAGGAATAGTTATAAAATTAATTCAATTTTTAGAATTCAGTTTCCTTTGCGTTCTCATGTGCGTAGAATCCAGAGTATTATACTTTTCGATCAGGCGCACATCGTTCTTCAAGCTTGGAATGTTTCATTTTTATATCTATGAATTTCATTGGAATAATTTGTGTAGATATCTTGCACATCCGTAGAAACCATTCTTATTCTCAACATTTATCTTTTAGACCATATTTTCTTCATATTTGTAAGCCCTGTCTGTGAATGTTTTAAAAGTCGGGACGCTGTTAAAACTAAATGAAACTTAAATTCATCTTATTTTTAACTTTAAGTTGTTAATTCTATTAATAATCTTAGACTCCTGCGCTGCTCGAATGGCTTTTACCCTAGTCGATGGAACGACGAGGTGCTTTCCATAGCGATTTGCTGTTGCTCAATTCAAGTTCGAAAACCAACGATTAGTTTTATAAATTTTTCTACTTTTTATATTTTTTATTATTATTCTCCTTACTAATTCCATAATTACTAAGAATTTCTAAAAAAATTGATACATGAAATATTTTTAGCTCAAAATGTCTAAAAACAAATTCAGCAATTGAAACTTTTATTCTCGAGATCTTGCGATTTCGGAGATCATTCGCACTCTTAAAAATGTACTTTTAGAAGAGATTTGCATCGTACTTAAAACTTGAAGTGGCTAATCGTGTAGAGAATCTTAGACTCGTATGCCGCTCGAAGAATGAATAATCTAGTGATTCAAACTGCAAGGTGTTTTAAGCTGATTTTTTTTATTTTCAATTTGAGCCTCGAAAACAACGAATAGTTTTATAAATTTTTCTTCCTTTTTTAATTTTTTCGATTATTATTTCCCTAACTATTTCTATTATTAACAAGAATTCGTCAAATGTCCATACTTCATAAAATAACGTCAATATTTTTACAGCAATACATCTATAAAATGAATTGAAATTTTAAACGTCGAGATATTGCACTAGCTCAGACAATATTCGTATTCTAGACATTGGGCTTTTAGACGAGGCTACCGTTGTATTTGAAACTTAAAATCATAAATCGTATTAAGGTATCCGACTGGGTTCGGAGCCTTTTTTTCAAATATGCTTCAAATGCTTGTTATTATTCTAGTTTTAGTTTGAATATGTAACAGAATAATGAAAAATATTCAAAAATAAAAAATATTTTCATAACATTTTGAAAAAAAGGGAAAATTGTAGTTAAAAAACAGAAAAATTAACTGTTACGCCAACAGTCGTAGAGAAAAAAATTACAAGCAGAAATCAAAAATATTTTAGAAGAACATTGTATTAACCAATATGCATGCTTTGAACTAAAATCTTTTGAATATGTATAATATATTCTGAGATATGGCTAAAACAATTGTATAAACAAGAATTTTTTGAAAAAAAATGTGCTCAATTTGTCTACGAATACCTGTAAAAGGCCTAAAACTGCATTTATATTTTAGTTTTTAGTTCAGAGCATTAAAAATATTATAATAAACAATTTTACAAAATTTCATAAGAATATATTCAGAACATATTGAGATATTGTGTTTACGGTAATGCAAAAAGTGCAAAAATTGAATTCTTCAGAAAAGGCTTTTAAAGTTTTTATTTTGAAAAAAAGCAAAATTATTATCTTTCAATAAGTCTAAAACTCTCCTGATTTATAAGTTGGACCTTCCTTTATATCATCCTTCACTGATTTATTCTTTCTAGATGCTCTTCTTTTTTTTCTGGACAGTTTTACAGACACTGAAGAATGTCGAATTGAATCGGCTATTCTGTTATCATCAATGTTGATGAAACCTTTGACTTGTTCTGGCTCAATATAAGCCAGTGTATCCAGAAATGTAAATTAAAACAGCAATATATGTACCTAAGCGAAGAGTTTACAGTTCAACAAATGTTTCTTTGGGTACAATATTCCACAGTACACCGTTCAAACTTTCTTTACAATTGTGTGTTTTTCCATACAGACATTTTCGCAATAATTTTTGGTCACACAGTTCCATATATGATCCTTTTATTTTATTTATGATAGTAGATAATAGGCCTGGTTTCTTTTCTTCGAGTTCTATGCCTGAAAATCTGGCTCTCTGGAATTTACACCAACTATTTGGTCCTTCAAGGCACTGGCTATGTATGCATGGGACTATTGGTGCCGGAACAGCAGTGAAAAAAAGAGGCAATGACGCCACTTTGCATTTTGTCCAAATTTCCCACATTACTGCGAATGGCGATTCCATAATAGTTTTGCAGTCTATCTATAAATTTATCGGTCAATTTCCCTTTTCCACTAAGCCCTTTTGTGTTCTTTTTTAATGAGGCAAATTTTGAAATAATACCTACATATACTTATTATCAGGCATAAAAGATATAAAATAATAATTTTAGTCATTTTTAATAATTTTAACATCTAAATTCCTTGATAGATTGCAATATTTACATCAACTTCCGGTTTTGAAATGCCATTTCCGGTTTCACTTTTATCACACTATGCTAACTTAAAACGGCCGTAACTTTATTTCTAAAGTAGGTAGAACAAAAAAAAAAAAAGGACAGATTTGGAAATATAAAAGAACAAGCTTTAATATTATACATTAAAAAAAATTTCGTTAGTTTTGTCAAATTTGATGATTTTTACCCAGTCGGATACCTTAATAATATTAGCCTCAAGTGTCACTCGAAATTTGAGTGGCTTGGGGCATATAGTGACCGGGTGACTTCAGTGTGATTTGCCAGTCTCCAGTTCGAGTCTACAAAAAAAAAAAGAATAGTTTTTATAAATTTGTTTTATTTTTATATATTCTCATCATTATTTTAAGGAATTCTTCTACATATTTTACAAATTGAACTATATTTCCTATTTGATAAAATAAAATTTTCCATCAAAACTTCTATAAATTTAATTGATATATTAAGCACCGAGATCCCGCACGTGCACAGAAGTTATCAGTATTCTTAGTATTGAGCGTTTTTGAGAAAATTTTTATTTTGTTTGAATTGTTTATTAGCATTAAGAGTCTTGGACGCTCTAATTTCACAGGGAATGAGTATCATGGTGGAACGATTGGATAACACTATAATTGTATATGAATATACAATTATTATGCTATATGCTAGTTCTACAATTATTATGAATTCTACATAACTTCATATTTTATGAAAAAAAATTTACATATTATTATTTAAATATCTAATTAAAATTTTAACTGTCGGGCTTGCAAGTGTCCGTATTGCACTTCCAGCGTTCGTCATTTTAGCATCGTGCATTAAGACGTGATTTTTTTCTCATTTCACCTGAATAGTCATATTGAAATTTTTAGACGCTCTAATCAGCACAAATTAATTCTTGGCTGATGGATAGAATGACAGGGTTGTTTCCTCTGATTTTAAGTGATCATCAGTTCGAGTCATGAAAATAGAAAATTGGTTTTAGATATATACATTCTTTTTTTTTTTCATGTTCAATTATAATTTTAAGTACTAATTCTAAAGTTATTTCAAATTTGATAAAATTTCGATTTTCATTAAATAAAGATTTACATTTAACATTCTAAAAATCGACTAGAAAATTTAAAAGACAGGAAATTTCACCTCCGCAGAGGGTGACGGTATTCTCAGCATTGAGAACTTAAACAAAATTCCCATCTCATATCAATTCAATAAAAGTTTTAAAAGTCTTAGACGCTCTAAGCAGCCCAAGATAATTGTGACTCTCTGGACCGAATGATAGGATAGTTTCAAAAGAATTTTACTAATTCAAGTTCCAATCTGTATAGCGAAGAATAGATTTCAATATATATATATATATTTTATTTCATACACAGTTATTAATTTACTAGCTGATTCTACAGCTACTATGTATTCGAAATAATGCTATATTTCAGGAAATAAAATTTATAGATAAATATCTAAAAATCTAACTAAAATTTTAACCGTCAGGAGCTATCACACGCGCAGTGAGGGTCCGTATTCTTAGCATTGCGCATTTAACAGACATTTTCATCTCATTTGAATATAATAATTATTATAAAAGTCAAAGATTCCCATAACAGCTCAGGGCAATTCTGACCTGATGGACAGAATGGCATGGTGGAATCATATGCTTTTAGCTGATCTACAGTTCGAGTCTGGAAAGCTAAGAATAGAATAAAATATTTATAATTTTTTAATTCCATATCCTGTTATTAATTTACTTGCAAAGTCCACAGTTGTTATATATTAGAAATAATTTTATATTTCAGGAAATAAAATTTATTTTGAAATATCTAAAAATCTAGTTGAAATTCCAAGCGTCTCAGGAATGCAAATGTGCAGAGAGCTTCTGTATTCTTAGAATTGCGCATTTAGACAAGAATGCAGTCATATTACAATTGAATAATCATATTAAAAGTCCTAGGCGCTCTACCTTTCAAAGGTAAGCATGGCATGGTGGACCGAATAACATAGTCGCAACAGTTTTTTCCTGATCGTCGGTTTCAAGTCCTGAAAACGAAAAATAGATTTAGAAATATTTTTTACATTTTTTTTTGTCATTTTCAATTATTATTTCACATGGCAGTTCTACAATATCTATAAATTCGCCCTAATTTCCTATTTCAGAAAAAAAATGTAATTTGAAATTTTTAAAAATCGAAATGATATTTGAAACGTATGTGTATTGAAACATGCGCAAAGATTTTCTTTATTCATAGCATTGCGCATTTAGACAAGAATTCCCTTTTACTACAGTTTAATAATCAAATTAAAATTCCTATGCTCTCTAATCTCCAAAGGTGAATATGGCCTGATAGACTGAGTGACTAGGCCGTTCCTATAAACTTCTGTTTTCTGCTGATCCTCATTTCGAGACTTGAAGGAAAAAAATTAGATTTAGAAATATTTTTTTTATTATTTTTCAATTATTATTTCACATGCTAGCTCTACAAATTTTTTAAATACCTCCTTATTTCATATTTCAGATAGTAAAACTTACTTAGAAATATCAAAAAATATAAATCAAAATTCAAGCATCCGAGGCTTGCAAATGCCCAGGAGATTATCTATATCCTTAGTATTATGCATTTAGACTGGAGTTGCCTCATATTACATTTGAATAATCATATTAAAAGTCCTATGCGCTCCATCCTTCCAAGATAAATGTGGCCTGGTGCACAGAACGCTATGGCCGTAACGTTTGCTGATCTTGTGATCGAATCTTGAAGGAGATGAATAGACTTAGATATTTTTTTTACTTTTTTTAATTTCCTTTTCAATTATTATTTCACATGCCAGGATTTCACTGCATTAAAAAGAAAAATTTTATGTTCGTTTTAAGATTCTAAGACCACACTATTTCGGAAGCGATGTGAGGGATGGTCGACAGAGCGACTCAGCGAATCTAGCTTTTTGATGGTTGGTAAATCGAGTCTCTAAACCGCTAATTTGGTCTAATTTTTTTTTCTTT
>JAOUZG010041654.1:0-33148 GCA_026289955.1 Argiope argentata
TATATATATATACAAGGTGGCCAGAAATAAAACACCCCTACTCTGACCTCCATGGATATCGAACTACTCAGTGTAAAGGCTCAAAATTTTGTACACATACTATTCAAAATATGGGGAAACGGATTTCACGAAAAAAAAATTAGTTCCTGAAATCACCGATAGGTGGCGCTGCACAACTGGAACTATGATCAAAAGACACAAATAATAATAAAAATTAAAATGTTTATGCGGAATGGAATGCTTCCATGCTTCCTTTTTAATTTTTCTACCCCTTATGGAAAATAAAAATAGTAAAGAAGCTAGAACTCCCGTTGTAACTGCAATTTCATACTGTAACCAGAAAAATTTGCATAAAGCATGGTTAGAAGCCATGTTAAAAGGTGGGGAATGTCATTCTTATTAGTGATGGCTGTCACGCTGCCAGAACGCGCTTTGCTTGTGAAGTTGTTTTACGAGAATAAAGGAAATGCTCCAGCAGCACTTCGAGAGTTTCGCCGACTTAAGGATTTGCGTAAGGGACCATTGCTTCCACAAGCTCTCAGGAGAATGATCGCTCGATTCGAGGAAACTGGACATCTTGGAGTTCAGCCTGGTCGAGGACGCAAACCGGTTCGTTCAGATGTCGTTGAAGATGTTGCCACCGGTATTGTTGAGCAGTCAATGGATAATGTTTTAGGCTGCAGTAGTGCACGTGCAGTGCCACGACACTTGGGTGTTCCCTATAGCACAGTGTGGAACGTACTCAGAAAAATGGTGCATTGTTTCCCGTACAAAATCCGCCCTAATCAACAATTGCTGGCCACAGACAGGAGATGCGACTGACCTTTGCATTGACATTTCTTGCTAGAGTTGAAGTGGATGCATCGTGGCCGTGGCAGATTCTGTGGAGCGATGAGGCCCATTTCCACCTCAGTGGAACAGTGAACACCCATAACTGTCGCATATGGGACACGACAAACCCCCGTACCTTCCAAGAGATTCCACTCCACTCACCGAAAGTTACAGTCTGGTGTGGATTCACAGCCACATTCATCCTTGGACCGTTCTTTTTCGAAGAGGTTACTTCCAATGGCCTTGAGACATGTACCGTGACGGCCAACAGGTACAAAAGGATGCTCGAAACATTTGTTGTACCCCATTTGCAGCAGCGCCAATGCCTTGACACCATTACTTTTATGCAAGATGGAGCACCTCCACACATTGGACTCCCTGTGCAACAGTTTCTTCGCCAACATTTCACCACTGACAGAATAATCAGTCGCGCGTTTCCGACAACTTGGCCATCTCGTTCACCGGTTCTTAATCCGTGTGATTTTTGGCTTTGGGGACATTGTTTATCGAGAACGTCTGATAACCTTGGCAGATTTGAAAGAGAGTATCAGTCTGCATGTGAGAAGCATCTCAGATGACCAGTTACGATCCGCAGTTGAACAAGCTGTCCACAGACTTCACATTTTACATCTTCAGGAAGGGAACCATATTGAGCAGCATTCCCTGCATCGATAACGTCCTTGTTTCATGTATGCTTGGTACTTTCAAATAAAATGTGTTTAAAACGTGTTTTTGTGTCTTTTCAGCATACGTCCAGTGGTACAGCGCCACCTATCGGTGATTTCTGGAACTAAATTTTTTTTTCGTGAAATCCGTTTCCCCATTTTTTGAATAGTATGTCCACAAATTTTCAAGCCTTTACACTGAGTAGTTCGATATCCAGGGAGGTCAGAGTAGGGGTGTTTTATTTCTGGCCACCCGGTATATAAAGAGAGAGAGAGAGAGAAGTCTCGTGATTTTTCAGACCGATTTAAGCCGGTTAAGGACTTAAATGAATTGACAAACAATAACTTAAAAATTAACAAGATTCTCACATAATAACTTAAAATTTGCGATTGTAGATTCCATTTTCAATTTTGTATTTAATTTATTTTCGATATTTTTTCTCTGTAATACGAAAAACCTGATTTTAAATACATGGCCGCATACTTCAGTGAAACGAACACAAACAGATACTGAATGAATATGATACATTCCTAAATTGATCCCACTTGTATTGTAATACACTTTTCAGGTGTGAATTCGTATGTAATTTAGGAGTTACTACAGAGCGTACACAATTCACTGCTTCGTTTATGACAAAGACAGATGAGAAAACATTTCTTAAGAAATACAGAAAAAAAAATATCAGTAAAAGATATTTCTGGTACATATATTGATGGCCCTATTTATTTTGTTAGCTTTAGAAATCTTCCGATTATTTGAAGACATACTATATTTCTTCTTGGATCTTAGTCTCACAAGAGCATTATATATGAGTAAAAACATATTTTCTAATATTTCTTTATAACTTCAAAAAAATACTGTGTCTTTAATTTGCTCTATTGTTTCAAATGTAAAATAACAATACATTTTGAATAAAATTAAATAATTAATTTAGTTTACGTTTGAAATTTAGAAAATAATTTGAGAATTTTTTTTAATAATTATTGATCTTTGTTAGAAATATTGAAAATAATTTTGAGGGAATTCTACTTTTTACAGTACAATAATAATACTCCTTTAATCGTGATTACATTTCCACATTTTAAACAGCAACTGAGTCAATTCTAAATGCTCTTAATTTAAGCTAAAAATTACTTGCATTATAAAAAAAACCTCAATTATTCTAATAATACTCATTTGAATCAAAATAACAAACCATTCTCAAAGTAGAACATGTCAGTTAAATAGATAGAAGGGAAAATAATTCTGTTAAAGAATCGAAGTCTAATTATTGCCAATTTAATAAGATTAAAAATTTTCAGTATTCTTCCCGAACTCTTCGAAGAATATATATTTTTAATTAAAGCATTTCGATGAGAACTATTTATTCAAAAGAAAAAACAAATTTCTATTAAAAGTTTTCTTTTCGTTTTGTTTTTGGAAAGTTCTTATTATTGATAATTATTGTTTATACATTTCGGAACACTTTTCCAATTTTTTTCCATTCTTTAAAAAAAACACTTTTAAATAATTATATGTCATTTTTTTGAATATCTGAAATGAATATAATATATTTTTAACAAATAGATATATAATTGTTATGTAAACATTATAATCTAAATCTGTTGATAGACATTTAGCAGATGATTTCTTTTTAAACATTTTATAACTGTTACCATTTTTATTTCATTTAAAATATATTTAAAAGTTTGAAGAGAAACGGTTTTCTTCTTTCATAAATATATTTTTGTAAATATTATTTCATTTATTTCTTTTCTATAATAGTTGATGATCGATTGTAAACTTTTTTGAATATGGCAGAATAAACAAGCAAATGGAATTCTAAAATGCTTGGAGTATTATTTTAGTTTTAAGAATTTAAGACACTCTTCAAGCTATATTTTGAAGTTTAAGATAACAGGTACTTTTCTAGAAAGCATGCAAAAATAATAAAAAGTTTGTTGTGTAATAAAATGAAACTTATCCTAAAGAATTTAAAAATATCAAACATGTTATTGAGTAAGTTTTAATAAAGGGAGGACACTACTCTAATTAGTTATATGACTATTTTGTTTTCACTCTTAATCATGACAAATTATTTCATTTTCATTTCACATTTATATGTATTTTCCAGAAGTAAAATAAATTTTAAATCAGAAATATAATAAAAATATATAGTTCGTAAAATTCTACAGTATATCAAGGTTATAAAAACTACTAAGAATATTACGAATCAGATTGACATAACTTTAGGGAATAAAAAGTATTTTAATAGTTATTGTTTAACCATATATTAAAGAAATATAAGTTTAATTAGAAATTGTGAAAATTCAGAATTCATAACTATTGTTATAAAAATATTTAAAGGCTAAATAGGATATGGAACAATGCATTCATATCGAAAAACAGAAATATTTATTTCATTATTAGTTTTCCTCTGAAGTTTTGAGCTGAATGCTTTTGGATAAATAAACCACTCTCTTGACTATTTAAAGAACACTTTCCAGAAAAGAAAATTCCAAGAAATCTGGTTGAGTTTGGAATAGTTTGAATAATAGCTAACTTTTTGTTTTGATGTGCTTCAGAATTATTCTAAAAAGAGAGGCTTCTTTATAAATTTCTAGCATGCAACACAGACATTTTTTGCTTTAATAATGAATCTTTGTGCCAACTATTACAATTTCTTGTAAGTTTTCTTTGAAGTATCTTATTAATATAAAGAAAAGATGTTCAGGGAGGCAGTTTATTGGGAAATATGTTTATTCATCATTTGCAATTCTTTGAACTAAATTTAGAAATTTATTTCAGTTATGGAACGATTCTATGAGAAAGAATGTCAATATAAAAAGTTTTAGAGCATTTTCTCTTTAATTTACTCCGCAAAAAACGAAGGAAATGTGAAATATTAGAATACAACAGTCTAATATTTCAGTATAAAATGTTCAAAATATTTCCTACGACATAGACTGTCAAATTTAATAAAGAACTCACTTGACCTATTTAATTTCTGCAAAGTGATTTTAATTTTAAATTCGTAATCTGACGAAAAATAATTCAAAAAATAATTCTTAAAAAAGAATAAGATATATATTATAAAGATGTAATTCAGTAATCAACTTTGCGAGCATTTCCTGTAGAAGAACAATTGTGCTAGAGGAGTAAATTTTTTTATATGTTTGATTTCTCTATATATTACCTTTTTTCTACACAGATCACGTCATAAATTCAAGAGAATTTCAAAGAATTATATAGTATTAGTTTGCATGAATATGATCTGTGAATTTTTTCCGTGTATAAAAATAATTACAGAATTAAACCGAAATAGCGAGACCACACGACACACTGAAAGAGTTTTATACAAATCAGACAAACTCATCAAACAATAAAACAGAGTGCTATAGCATTGCTTAGTGCCCAGATTTCAAGGGAAAAGAGGATCGATCGACATGACGATTTCCGTTGGATATTAGGTAAGTAAGGAGTATAGCTACATCTATTACAACTGAGTGTAGCATCTCAGTATCGATACAACCGACTACCCGTAAATACATCTTGTGGCTTCACTTAATTGGCAGTGAGAAATGGTACACAAGAGATTGTAAGTATTTCTCCAATCAAAAATGTGCTACAGAAATTTGGTAATTGTGAGGCCACTTAAACCCTCAACCTAACTTTCGTTGAAGGTTGTTCTGTGAAGATGCTCAAAAGGAACGTCTTGAATTTCCGTGAAAAATGGTACAGAGCCTCAATCTGTATGAAGGTGACGGCATTTGACATTTCTGAAATGCAGGTACAAATAATCACAAAAAATTGACATAAAGCATACAATTCTGCAATGACTGGACAAGTTTTCTATTCTAACAAAGTTGTGAATAAACGAAAGAGCTGAAAATGAAAGACGTGGTAAAAATGCCTTTAACAACCACATAAAGAGAATGATCTGGCTTGGTCAGGTGCTCAGGAGGGTTCAGCATCGCTTTGATACTATATTGCTTATTGCTATTACCAATGAAAAAAGGGGCTTTATCAGTTTACTTAACGCTCAACAACTATTGTGTGTCACAATCTATTAGTTTCAGCCCTAATGTATCAAAGTTTAGTCTTTCACCTGTATTTGCTGATAATAACACAAGAACTTCGTGTAACTTGTATGGATAAGAATCTAAGATTCCGTTCAGAATGTGTTGAACGGATGGTTTCGGGATCCCTATTATTCCAGCACTGCTACTTTCTGTTGATGTTTCCATTGCCTAAGTTTTCAGAATACTTTGAACAGCCTGGAAGTAGCTCGTGCTTAAGGATGGTATGTCACTTTATGGGCAACTCCACATTTCATAAATACATCGTACTAAATTCCCTATCTTATTCAACGAAATAAGATTGTTTTAACCTTCAGTCTGTCCCTTCTCAGTGTGCAATTTTTTTTAAGTAATACCTGTGGATTCCCAAATCAAGTAGAAAATATCAATTACCAACGCCCTTTCTGCTAACGATCCTTTGCTGCTGGTAGTGACGTCCATTTCCAACCATATATTTCACTGTTTGTATAATTTGCAAGTAAAGTCTGTGTATGATCAATAAGGTCCTTTATCGGTTATTTTTGGAAACATTTTTATATTTGGAAAATGTTTCAAAGTGCCTTTGATCTTATTTGCGCAAATCTAAATTGTTTTGCCAACATTATTTCTTATGTATTTTTAAATAAAATATTTTGGACGAATTTATGTCATTATATGTACTTATAGAAAATTATTATCAAGGGAATATAATTTTAATGCCACATGAGTGCCATCCTTGGAGATAATTTGAAAAGCAATAAATCACAAGGTTAATCAAAGGGAAAGATCTCCACAGAACCGACCTGCATAATAAAGGTGCAAGATAATTAAACATGGAATTATAAGCGTCTTTAATAAGAGTCATTGTAAGGTCTTTAATAAAAAAGTGATTACAACCGTCATTAATAAGAAAAGTGATTGTAAGAGGGGGTTTTCTATCGATTGAAATTAAAATTCGGCACTGAACTACAATTTCAATCACAAAATCGCTTATTAAATTTTATATATTCTTTGTGTTTTTATGTCGTCATTTTTACAGGTTTCTGGAAATACAGACAGACAGATTTTCAATCCGTTGCATAATTTGGACCTAAATTTATGGTGTATATACTAAAGTGTTTCATTGTCGTTCCAAATTTTATTCATCTAGCCATTTTTGTTTGTAGTCATCATATTAATTTCAAACGGCAAACAGACTCAAAACAAACTTCCTCTGAATTTTATTTTCCTTAAATTTGATGTACTTTACTTAAAAACATGAATTATCAATTAGATCTACAAAATATGATTTACTTAAAATCATATTGAATGCAAGAAAATAAAAAGTAAACAAATTATTAAAATAAATAGGAATTGTACTATTTTGTGAATTCTTCATAATTATGCACTTATAAAAGTGAATTTCTAAAAGTTGCTTTTATTTATATTTATTACTTTAAAGTAATAAGCTTTGATTTGATGTTATTTGAAGTTCCCTAAGTTAATATTCGTGAATTCCTTTAATTCGAGTTACAAAAATTGAAATAAATCTGAAAAGGAGAATTTTTGAAGATTCGCTCTATTTGGAGGCGTGTGTGTTTGACAGATCACTCAAATATTTATTATCTGAAGGAATGATAAGTTTCGAGAATTTTATCGTCTATCTTAAGGAATAATGATCGTCTATCATAAACATAGTTCATCTATCATAACCATTTTTGGCAACACATTTGAAATTTATCAAATAAATGAAACTGCGTAACTATTTTCTGAATTATCTATATTAAAATGCATTAGATTTAAAATTCCTTATTTACTTAGATTTATAAGACATCTAAAATTATATTTTTAGCATTCAAACAACATTTTCTTATAAATTTCTACCGAAATTTCGCCAGCATATTTCTACTATTTAAATTTTGATATCCTATCATTTTATTAAACTGAATCTTGTGCTTAACAAGAAAGAATGCATTGAAAAATATTTATATAATTTTATTTTTAAAAGTATATAAATTATATTCTAAATAAGTATAAAAGTATATAATTATAAATATTATTTTATTTTTATTTTTAAAAGTATATAAATTACAAAAGATTGAACCTTAAATACTAAATAAAAAATTGTGAAACGTTGAATCTTAGATATTGAATATAAATTTACAAAACATAGAGTATAAATTTACAAAATATTTTATCTTAAATATAGAATGCCAAATTACAAAAGATTGAATGTAACTTTACAAGATATTGAATCATAAATATTGAATATAAAATTACAAAATACTGAATCTAAAATATGGAATATAACTTTACAAGATATTGAATTTTTAAATATTGAATATAAAATTGCAGAATATTAAATTTCTTTTTAAAGTCAAAAAATAAATATTTGATTTTCCGCAAAAATCTCCAAAATAATCTTCTACATAAAAAAAAAATGTCATGAAGAAGGTTATCTTTGACACGAATACAATTTTATTCATCTTATCTCATATTTCGGCTTTATCTCTTTCCCCGTGTTCCCTCTTCGAAGGAAAATACCGGATTTAGGAAAACACGATCCCATATTATTATTTCCCGGACCCGGATGCTGAAAAGGAACGAAATACAATCCGGATTTCTAGTCCGCCTACCCCGGAATGGATGACGCAGGTGGTCACTCTTTCGTAATTCGTGAGTTAGGGGATATCGTGGTCAATTTTCTGTCTCGATGAGGGCAAAGACCCACGCAAGTAAAGGTTTCTTGAAGCGAACAGTCAGCGGAAAAGAAAAATAATGTCCTTTTTTTTATTTTTCCTCTCCTCTGTTGCTGTTAAATGTCAGAAAGGTGATATTCTCACATATTGATAGCTCCATTTATTCTTCTAGTCTTCAGAGTTCTTCGATGATCTGTTGACGATCAAAAATTATAAGAATGTGAAATATGAGAAATGAGCAAAAAATAACTCTGTTAATTCTTTCAAATCTTAAATAAAATATTTCGAGCATAGTCAAGATGAATATTTAAGTATTTGAGTCCGCAAGTTTTGAAAGCGCCCTGTTGTGCTTTTTTCGAGGTTCTGTCGAAAAGTATACATCCTTGTCTTCCTGGACAGAGAAAAAATTAGAGTGCACTATTTCGGATAGAAATTGGTGATAGAATAAGTAGGTTCGAATATCCCTCAATAATTTCTGAATTGTTAAAAAAAAAAGGTTAATCATACGCTGATGTTCAAAAGTGAGAGAGTTTTCTTTTTGATTGATTAACTCCAAAAACATCGGATCAGTATTAATAAAATTTGGAATTTAAATAATCTGATTTAGTAGAAAAGGATATATCATCCAATAAATAAGTAAAATGATGATTTTCACTGTATGGTTTGTCTAGCCATACTTGTGAACCTCACATTCATACAATGCTTATGAAAAACATTTAACAAGGCAGTGTCATTTCTCTTCCTCCCTCCAAGAGTTTCCAGTATTTAAAAACCCAGTGGGGAAGAATGGAAAATTGAGAAAGAAATGCCGAGTGAGAAAGTGTAAAGGAGTGCCACGACAACTCATAGAGAACCTAATTATGATCATGGAGTTTTAAAAATACCAAAGAGGGCTTATTACTTATAAACCTTTATTCTTATTCCTTCTTATGTAATCCGTCTTATGCATTACTACGTTGATAATCCAGAGCACGTTTATGAGAGATAACTTTAAGCATTAGTTTATTATTTTGCTATTTTTTTTTTATTTTTCCAAAAAAAATATACATCTTAAACGTTTTAAAAACTGTCCGTTCCTTCTAGATATAAAGTGACCAAAGACGACATTTCTCTAAAGTTAGGTTACTAATATAATTTATCATATGAGAATACGACGTTGTGTTCATTTTAGATTTTTGAAGCTTCAGAATGCGTAGGCAACAAATTGGCAATTTATCGCTTTTGTGGCCTCATTTTTTTTTTTGCCTTTAAGATTATTAGAAAATAGTGAAGGAGGTTTTCCCACTTGGTAAATTATCGCTAAAAAATCATTTAAAAATAGAAATTTAATTTGTAATCCAAAAGTGTAAGCCAGTGGCAACTTTGTTACATTTTTGTTGTTGTTAAAATGTTTTTATCATGTGAGAAAATTATGTCGTATTGGTTCGATTTTTTTTTGAAGTCACAAAATGAACGGGCAGAAAACTGACGATTAATCACTTTTGAGACATCCATTTTCCACTTTTAGAGTTACTAGAAAATAGTATAGATAATTGTCATTTGGTGACTCATCACCAACAAAAACTTACAACTTGACATAAATGTTCGCCATGCACCCTGTTCTCGATACATCGACGCGTTCGTTTTTTGCAAGTTCTCAAGATTATTACAAACCTGTTTAAGTTGTCTAATAACTTAAATTAATTAAGACAAAAAATGCCTTAAAAATTATAATGTTCTCTCGTGATAACAGGAAATTTAAGATATTAGATTTCCATTTTTTTATATTGCTGTCGTTGATTTTCTTTTTTCCCCCGAAACTGACCATTTTGGTTTCACCCAATATGTAATTTCTAGGCGTATGGCAGACAGAAAACCTTATCATAAAAATTTCTATAATTTTAGTAGCTTCCTGAAAGTAGTGGTAGTTCCTGAGCAGTTTTTTTGAATCTTCCGGCATGCTTCATAAATGTTTGTATCTTTACGAATACTTTGCATGGCATTGGTGAGCAAACGTTACAAAATACCGAGCTTTGGGATGAAACTAATAAAAATATCATGTGATCCTCGGCAATTAATCCCTGAAGGCAGTTAATAATGCTTGAAAATCAAATTTTGGTTTTCAATTCGTTTTTATATCTATTGAACATAATATTAGACACATAATACATCTGATATCACAAAACCATATATCATATTTAATGTATTTTATTCACTGCATTATCATGAGTATTTGGTTGTGTAAGTACTGACAGACAAAAGATAAACTCTTTGACAGATTTGATAACAAATTTAATAGATATCTACGCTTTAAATGGTCTATCTGTGTACCAAATTTTTTCTATCCAGTCTCTTTCGTATCAAGATACCTTGTTAACTTAAATTCAAACAAACTGACAGATTGAATTTCTCTGAATGGATTTCACTAAAATTTTGATAGTAATCTACGAATTTCCATCAAAGTGTTTTATTGTTTATATCAAGGACAATATACTAAATTTTATGCGGTTAAGTTACAACTTTTAATTCATCTTATTCACAGACAATCATAGTTCTAAAATTCCATTTTTCGATCTCAAGCAGATCTGAAACGCTCAGATTTATCAAAATCTTAAACTCGAATTGTTTCGGCGGCTCTCTGCAGTTCGTTTATGAGAAAGTAAAATTGGTTTTTTTTTCTTTGTCACAACAGGAAATAACGCCGATGCTACTATTGTGAATGAAGTTATTTTGATCTTGACGCTGTCTCCTGAAAACGTCACCATTATTAATTGTCTTCACTCTGATCATTTAGCGGATTGGAAAAAAAAATATAGAAACACATAACATTCTGGCATCATAATCTTTCAACATGTAACAAACAATCAAAATAGGACTTATTTTAATGCTTTTAGTTTTATTATTTTGCTATTTGATATGTTTATTTAAAATAACTGTTTTTTTACAGAATTTGTTTTTAAAAAAAGTTTATAACCGTATAACAACGGCAGATATCTCAGATTTTCAGAGACCAAATCCCTCTGCTCTCAAAGACAGACATTTCAATGTGTTAAGAGTGGTGTAGAAGCCTCCAGAATCACCCCCTCGAAGAGTGGAAAAACGTGATTTTCTCTGGCAAATCATTGTTTACCCTATTTCCGAAGCATTTCATGCAGAGTGCCTTATCCCAACCGTAAAACATGATGTGGGCTCTGTGACGGTTTGGGGTATTATTTCTTGCAAATCCGCCAGACTAGTGATTTCCCATCATGGAAGATTTAACGGTCGAGACTATTTAGGAATTTTGGGTGATAGTTCAACTACTGTTTATGGAAGAGAACGCCATTTTAAAGATAATAATGCACCAATCTCTACAGTTGGAATAGATAAAGAATGACGTGAGGAACATTTTAATGAATTTGAGCATCTCATCTCCAAATCCCAACATTATTGAGTATTTATGGTCGAATTCAGAGGTTCAAGTAAGAAATCGATATACGCAACCCTCCTCTCTAAAAGTACTGGAGGATATTTTAACTGAAGAAGGGACTAAAATTCCTTTGGAAACTATTCACAATTTGTATGAATCAATAGCTCGGTGAATTGAGGCTGTAATTGCCAAAATGTATGGATCTACACCACATTAAAATTTATTTTATTGATTTTTTAAGGTTCCTGTATTTTTTTAATTACTTGAGATATTAGACTTTATTTATACGTGAAAATATCATAAAATAAAAGGATATTATGTTTAAAGATTTACTCTACAAATATTTATTTATAAAATGTGTGCAATAGGATTTATCTGCTGTTTATTTGAGTGTGTTAACAAGACTCGTTAGCGAGATGAAATTACTAAATTGTTAAACTAAAATAAAATATTACTTGAAGTGAAAGAAAAGAAAACAATAAATTCACATTGTGTCAAGTTTTATAAAATGGTAAGTTATTGACTCATCATTTTTTTCGATTTTACAGCATCTATTTTATATTTTACGTATATACATGAGCATGCTTCAGAACCACAACTGCAGTATGGTATTTATTTGTATCATTTACGCAGCAAATTTAGTAATAATGTATCTTTATATCACTTCTGGAAATAATTTATCAAGCATGAAATTCTCTTGTACATTAATGCATATTGAACTCCATAAAAAAATTCATTTGTAGGAACTCTCTGAATCTCTGCTTCTAATGGCCTAAAGCGAGATTCTCAACCAATATGTAAAATGCCAGGCACATTAAATTCTAAATTGGTGATTCCCAACTGCATGTATCTTTAAATAATATATTTTAACCACTAAATTGCTTTTGGGAGGAAATAGGGCTTAATTTCGGATTGAAAACAATAAGAAATTAGAAATATTTGCTTACTTCAAGAATACTTACCATTTTCTTGACATTTTAAAACTTTTTTAACTATATTGTAATTTCTAATGATTTTCATATTATAACATTTCATTACACTTTTGTTTGTAAGATACAAATGTTGAAGCATAAAGTTCTAAAGGAAACCTTATGATAGTTATTTTAATAACTGACGAATATAAAAATAATTTTGTTATGAGAGATGTTTGCAATATTTATTGATCCCAAAAATCATTATAAATTCTTCGAAATTTTATATTACATTGACTCATAGAAAAAATATTAAATTTCTTTAAAATAAGAAATGCATTTATAAAAAATGAATGCTAAAATATTTCTGTAAAGTAGATCTTAAAAAATTAAATAAATAATACAAGTTTAATAATACAAGTAAATACAAGTTTACATAATACAAGTTACTGTTTTATATAATAAATTATTTTCATTTCAGTTTCATTTCATCCTCGTTTATATAAATTTATATGCATGGTTTCTTTAGTATTTTATTTTTAAATTAAAAATTGTAATAAAAATTAAGATAAGGCATTTTAGTAGCAATATTAATATTTGAAGAAAGTTATTCCGAAATACCCGAATTTAAAACAGTTAATTTTCAGAATATTATTCTTAAATTATAAACCAATAGGGAACAGACGGTGAAGTAGTTGCTATAAAAAATATTTATCTAGTTTTTGTTTAAGAATTTCTGACATTGATTAAATTTGCTTCAGAAAGCTTTCAAAAAAATAAACTTACACTGCTATGCTATTAAAAGCTGTCTTCTATTCAGCAATTTTCGAAGAAATTCACTGAAACTGCTAAACCTTTCCTTGGCTTTAGTGAGATTTCAACGAGGAAGGAACCCTTAACCTTGCGTTAATAGAAATTCGAGGCATAACATGGGTTTTCTTTTCTTCAGCTATTTCCGTTTTATAACGAATCTCTGGCACAGCCTACACAAATTCTCATTAGTGTTTCAAGAAGATTCTTATCATTAAAGTTGAAGTATGTGAAGTAAGAAACCTATTAAAATTTTATATCGATTCACTCAATATTAGCTTGTATAAATGTGAAAAATGTTAAAATTAAATCATTAAATGCAAGGCACATTACAAGTTTAAGCAGTTTGAAAATAAAATTATTTTAATTGGCTTCATTAAATAAATCAATATTATTTTAAATATTTAACTGGCAGCATATAAAATTATTTCGACATCAATATTAAAAAAAATTTTAATATTTTGAAAGAACTATTTTATTTTTAGGTATTTTTTTCTTACCTGATTTTAATATTCATTTCTTAAGTTCCTACAATTAGCTTACACTCTCCTTATATAAATCATTTGATGTTAATACATTTTTTTCAAATATTAATTCATTATTTTTTATTAATTAATTAAAAACTTTCTAGCCAAAAATCTTCATTTCACCTCCTAAGTAGCGAATTCAGTTTGTTTTCCCTCGCACTAATGAGATTAGGCTATAGAGCATGTTTTCAGCCGCTTATTTCAAACGATCCTGTTTATTTTCGTCACGTATGATGCATTTAAAATCAAATATTGTCACATAATTGATTTTTCGGATTCATTTTGAAATACTTTCGAATTAAAATATTAAGGAATAAAGAAAATTAAAAATGCCTAATATGTATTGCATTGCTCCAACTGAATTAGAAAATTCATAAATTTGCGTTGCCTCAATTGGCGTTGAAAATTCAAAGCCAATTGATATGTTCTGATTATGTATTTAGTCTGTTCTGATTTATTTTCAACCGATACGAATTTGATTTTGTTTGGCCATGTATAATTTTTTGATCAACGATTTATCACAATTGCAATTAATTAATAAAAATTTACTAAAAATAAAAATTTTCTTAGTTGTCCTAAGTAGGAATTGACTTAATTTTTTTTATATATTACTTATTTTAAAGTATAATTATAATAGATTGTTGATTGTTTATCTTTGTATTTTAACATTCGTATAAAGTTAAAAACTGATTCCTTTTGAATGGGAAATGGAAACATACTATATTAAACAATATATTTAGATTATTGACTTATGTTTGATGATCATGGATTTGTATCCCCAGCCTTACAGAACTTTAGACTTAATTTTTTTTAATTATATCAGGATATTCATAATGAAATATTGATGTTTTTTTTTTCATTTAAAATTGTTTAGCCTCATTTTTGTGGAATATTTTCTTCAGTAAAATTTAGATTAATAATTTAAAAGCACTCTTGTTTGAACTACTTATGATCTTTTTTTAAAAAAATAGATCATCAATTCATTTACACTTTGCCGAAGAAAGCACCAAAAAATAATTTCTTGCCCTCAAGATTATCTTTATATTGTGCTTATGCTTTGAAGCGGTGTTTTGTCAATTTACTTTGAAATTATTATTTAAGATTTAATGTGTGTTCTCAAAGAAGTGAATATTTTAAAATTGCGTTTGCTCTCTTTTTATCGTACTTTAAAATTCGTGATTGAATTGAATATGATAAAAAAAAGAAGTAATGTAAAATGAAGTGAAATATGAAGAAACAATGAAAGAAAGAAGAAACGTCAACATGTGAGAAAAATGTGATTAACTTGTTCAGTACGAAAGAAAAGGAAAACGAAAAGAATTTTATTTTTAAGCATATAGAGATATATAAAGTTTTGATTAATTTTATTTACTTTTTTGAATATTGACAAAAGATGTATGAAAAATGTAAAAAAAAAAAAAACTTTTGATATTAGAAAAATTTGATTATGCATATTTTGATTATGAAAATGTGTTTATACATTACATGCATTCCAAATTTATTCTTTGTGTAAAATATTAAGTCTAATGAGTGAATTGAAACTACCGACTTTATGAGTATCATTAATCCTTATTATCCTACGAGATCATGATGTTGTTTTGGTTAAGAGGTTTTGATGTCTACGAAATGTACATGCAAAAATAATTTGACCTAATTTTACCAGTATTGCATTGTTATTATGCACGCTTCTTTGACAGCAGATGAATTTTCAAAAGGCTAGTCTGCTTTTACCGGTACTACTTAATTTATTATTACGTAAGTTTCTTTGAAAACATATGAGTTTTTAAAAGGTTGGCCCGTTTTTAACAGTATTGCTTCATTATTATGTATGCTTCTTTGAAAGCAGATTCACTTTTAAAAGGCTGACCTGGTTTTACCAGTATTGCCTCATTATTACGTGCACTTCTTTGACAGCAGAAGCGTTTTTAAAAGGCTGACGAAGAACTATGACATCGTAGCTGTCATTTCATCTCAAAACCGTTCGAGCTCCAAAACTTTGTTTGCTAGCTAGAAAAATTGAAATGGAAAGTTAAAAAAATTATATTTATAAAGAGGGAGAGAGAGAGGTTTAGAGACCGATAGAGAAGTGTCGTGATTGTTTCAACGGATTTAAATTGGTTAATTATTTAAATTAATTAAGACAAATAATGTTCTCGCGTGATAACTTAAAATTTGTGATCGTAGATTTCATTTTTTTATTTTGTTAAGCTTTAAATTAGCATTTGATGCGTAAAAGAAAAAGTAACTTAAAATTTCTCAATTATTAAATTAATATTGAGTTTTATAAAATGTCACTCTTTAAATAATTCTTACTTCTGGGAAGAATTGTTTATTCCTGAAATATTGAACGGGATAACATATTTATTTCGATTCAAAAAACATATAACAAAACTGTTTATGTAAAATTTATACCCTTCAAAAGTATTATCGACATATTATCGATTAAATATATTAAGATTACTCAATTTGTAAAACAGATTTCAAATTTCCTTGCCTTTTGTGAAGTTATTTTTATTTAAAATTATAATAACGTTTTCGGTTCAAAGTTATGAAATAAAAGAATTCTATTTCCTTTATTAAATGATATTTATTCTGATCTGTGACATCTTTTTGTGACACAAAGCGGGGAAAACATCCCGTTTCGATAAATCATTTCCCCCATTTATCTCTGCCAACAATTTCTTGACTCTCACCATCATCGAAGTGCACATTAATCTTCGGTTGATTCTTTGGTTTCTGTTGTTGGTCGGGACGTACTTTAGAATATTTGTAAGAGAGAAAGAATTCATTGGAATTCCGCATTTATCTCTTTGATCTTCCGATCGAAGGGCACTTGAAGATGCTGTTATAAACACGATATGTTTCGACCAAAAATGGAGATAACATTTTTTGAGAAAAAAAGGGGGGTGTATTCATCTAAGGATGCTCGAAAAGTTATTGCAAACATCTATCTCATATATAAATTAATTATTACTTTGTCCACAGAGATAATTTACATTTCATTAATGCTGGCTTAAATTGCTGAAAAGTTCTACCCATTTAAAGTTTAGATAAACTTATTTAGTTTTATGGATTGAAAAAGTTACCAGGAAAATTTTAAACAAAAGCATGACACGCACACAAGTTTTTTTAGACTATTATTTCGGCATTTGCAATATCAAATCGACAACAATCTTTCAATGTATAAATTATCTCTTCGAAATCCATTTTTTTTCTATCTTATTTTGTAAATGTTACTGACAATCTTGTTAATTATTTATTATTTAAATTAAGTAGGTAATTATATCCAAAATGGTTTTGAAAATTAACTTTCTGAAAACCAGAACCCATATTTAATTAATACACTTGTAATTTTGTATAACTCGTTAAATTTGCATATTAGAATTTTGATCCGTGGTTTGTCATATTGCGTCTTTACACTTTGGAAGAAATCGATTTCACTAAGAGGAATGTGTTAAATCGAGATAATTAGTCACGGGAATGAGTCAATTACGATAATAATACTTACCAGATGAATTGCAACTCTTCAGCCTTTTCTGTTATTTATTATCTATTCAATACCTTCTATTATTTTTCGGTCGACTGTTTTTTTAGGAAAATATAAAAGTCAATCGCGGTAATTTATCATTATTTCTTTAAGTAACTAATTAAATCGGTTAGAAAAAAGATAAGTGAAAATTAACTTCTTGAAAACATAAACACATAATTAATTAACACACTTTCAATTTTGTACGAATCGCTAAATTTCAAATAGACGAAATTTGGTTTATAGCTTTCGATTTTGGTCAAGCTGCTGTTTTTTGCCCTTCAGCAGAAACCAATTGCATCAATATGTATTTTTGTAACTTTCTCGGAACCCATAGTAAACCACAGTTTTAAAATTAGAAACTTCCAAGTACAAGTATGCCAAGATTCTTTAATTAAATCACAAAATGGGCTACACAAGTATCAGACGTTCTTTTCTAATGTCCTGTTTTATTTCTAAAAGTTTGATGGATATAAAATTATTAATACAACCAGAAAAAAAGGAATGCTTCTAACAAATCGGAAAATAGAGTCGATTTTGGTAAGACTGAGTACAAGGAAATTCGTCACATGTTAAACGGATCTACCTAGAATTGAATTTAAAACTCACAACCTTCTGGTTCGAAAAACAAATTCTACCACAAAGATAAATAATTACGAGCCATCTAAAAGTGCATACAGTGATTTTTTTAAAATGCAAATAGCCGATTTTTAAAGTTTAAGAGGCCACGGATTTAAAAGACAACCTTTACAAAAAAGTATTTTAGTTTCACGAGACAATTATTTATCCAATATTAATAATCTTTTTGCATGCGGTATTTCAATAATTGTAGAAAATTTAGACGAATCCTTTCGATGACTCATCTAATTAGCCCAAAACCGTCACTGACTCTGAAGCATTTTCGTTCTAGGACTACTAACATTAAATTTTCTCTAGTTTTCACATTCATAGTACGAGCAAAACGTCATAATTACATTCTAATTAGAGTTCAATAGACACTTTTTTAACGCAATCACGTGCTGTCAACGGAAAAAATACTATAATTGACTTATAAAATTATACCTTATGCTTAATTTTAAATCCGCTACTACTGAAAAAAATATAGAAACTCTTTTTTTTAAAACTTTTTCCAGATATTAATTATGTTTTATAAGATATAATGTAATGTTTTAAACAAAAACGATACATTATTCTGCGTCTAAACCTGACTAAGTTGTGAGATTTTGAATTTCCTTGTTTTAAGTCACCTAATGGACGATTCGAAAAAGTAACATGAGGTGATTGATGATCTTCCTGTAGTTGGTAATTAAATGATGAAAAATCGTCTAAGCCAGTAATAAATTGTGATTTGAATTCCTTTCTGCTTCGATGTTAGCATATCATGAAAATTCTAAATTATGCATAATAAAACTGATGGATTGTATAAAAATATAAAATTGTAAATTTTCTTACTTGTTCATTTATGCAATTTAATTTGTTATTAATATATTTTTGTCAAAGGGATTTATACGTCTATCTTATTATAGATATGCATTATCCATAATACGTAAGTGCATTTATAAGCTATTAAGAAACAATGAAAGCACTCTCTTTCCATATTGTAAAGGTATTTGCAATTACAAACGTCGGCTTCCCAAAAACAATCATCCTAAAACTTTAACGTATTCCTACAATAATCTGGCAAATAAAATTTCTTTGCCCAGTGGTTTCTATTTCCAGATATGCAAAACGCCTCATATTTCTTACGGGAACATGCAAATCTTATTAATTAAAAAGCACCATTTCTTGATTTTTAAGTTGCATCATGCTTTTGACATTAAATTTTTACTTTATGGTAAAGGAAGTACAATATTGTAAAGTTTAAAAAAAATGATAGCGAAATTTTGACGAATATCTACTTTTTAAACTACCTTGAATTCGAAAGGCATTATTTTTGGAATATGTTTCTATGTCTGAGACAAAGATAACTCAAATAAAATTTCGAGCATATACATTTATTAAAAGTTCTATTCGAATACAATTTAATATGATAACAGTAAATGAAAAAAGAAATATATAGATAAATAAAATTATATGTACTGTTTTAATAGATGCAAAGTAGATACTAAATTTTGAGACAAATTCAATAGTGGGTTAACCATCTGTCGGTCTGAACTTTCAGAAATATGTAAATATGGTAATTTAAAACGTAATATATATCCAACATGATTCATATTTCTGTGACTACAATTGTAATTTTGTGACGAATTTTTGTTTCAATTGGTTTGAAAAAAAAAACGTGACTAAAACACATGTTCACTTTACAGACACTATTAACTGCATACCAGAGATTAATCCCCAAATAATTCATCAAAGATACAATAGATTCAGAACTAGATAGATGTAACATAAATGCTAAATTCAACACTAAGTTTATTATTCCAAGTCATTTCATGCCAATGCAAATATAGAACTTTCTCTGGTACAATACCTTTATTAGAGGGTATGCGAGAAAGTTTTGGGAGAACATTCTATTGATTTTCGTTTAATAATTTTTTTCTTTTGATATCATTATTATATAAAAATATGATACTGATTTAATGAAGCAAAATGTTGAATATTTAACAATCTACTTTAAATCAGAAAAATGTATCAAGATGGATCCGCAATAAAACAATACAAAACTGCACAGCAAATGAACAACGGTATTTTTACGACCGTCGATTGTGCACTCTGTCAGATTGGATCCTTAATAAATGTGGATCCACCATTCCTCCGACCGAAGGTATAATCAGCTCCCCATTTTCGTCGCGCCAGAATTGTTGCGTTATTATCGACGCATCACCAGCTGCGCCCGCTGTTGCCACTCATCGGAGATCACCGATGCGATGAGCAGAAGAATGATGGGCAAGTTGTGGCCAAATTCAACGAGGAAGTGCAAGATATACCCTTAAATAATATAAGGGAAAAATAAATGAAAACTGCTTTACAGGAAAATCTGCATGTCTATATTGTTTTAGAAGCAGATGTAGCAAAAAAAATCAGTATAGAGTGTCAAGAAATAATAAATAAACATGCTCTCAAATAAAAATTTAAAAATAAAAATAAAAAAACAACAAAATAAAACTTACGATCTCAAATTTCAAATTATCATAAGAGAACATCATTATTTGCCTTAATTAAAATTAAGTCATTAACCAATTAAAACCGGTTTGAAACAATCACGAGACTTCTCTATCCTTCTCTATCTCTCTGTCTATAAAATGAGAATTTTTTAAACTTTCGTTTTCAATTTTTCTAGCTGCCAAACCAAGTTTTGGAGCTCAACCAATTTTGAGAGTAAATAAAAGTTATAATATCATAGTTCTACGTCAGCTTTTTAAAAACGTATCTGCTGTCAAAAAAAGCGCACGTAATAATAAAAAAATTCTGTTAAAAGCATTTCAATCTTTTGAGAACGATCTTTTGAGAATTTCAGCTTTTAAAGAAGCATACATAATAATAATTCAATTTGCTTTCAAAGAAACATACTTAATAATAATTAAATACTGGTAAAAAAAATCTCCAGTAAATTTCAGAGACATCAAAACCTCCTAACCAAAACAACATCATGTTCTCGAATGGTAAAAAAAGTAAAGAATATCCAGTGTGACGAAGCTTTTTTCTTAATCTAAAGGGCATTCAAATATCATCATTTTATATTTTTTCCCATTCATTTTATGTTTATAGAGATGAAAATGTGCATTCTACTTTTGAATTCCTTCCTGAAATTTTTCGGATTTGGAAGTTTTTGTATATATGCATTTCATTATGTATATATATAATTATTGTGTAGAGCAATTGAAAGCTAGTTGTAACAATATATCAAAAAATGTTTCTACATTTTAAAATATTGAATAAATTTCCCTTATAATTGCACTTTTTTTAACATCAAAACACTCATTCATGAAATTCAAAGAACATTTGGTGGTTTTAATTATTTTAATGGAATAACTATTTTTTTAAAAAAAATGAATTAGCTATTACAATTTGTTTGCTGTTGAGGCAAATTATAACAATTAAAACAATAATACAAAAAATTTCTTTTTACATTATTTTATTAATTGAATTTAAAATATAGCAATTACTATTATTTGGCATAGTGACAGTGAAGATATCAAATTATTTATAAAACAAAAACAAATTACAAAAGTGCTTAAACTTTCTAATTATATAAACAAAATAAAACTTAAACAAAAATATTGGATGCCAAAACTTACAGCCCTCAGAAAAGCCTGTTGAGAAAAGGAAAATATATCAATAGCAAAGTTTAGTTCCTACTTTTTAAAAAAAATCTTAAATATAAAGAATAATAGAATAATAATCAATCCCTTCTTTTTTGTGATTTGCTAAGTCAATGTTCTCAGATATGCTGTGGTTGTAGTTATGGCCCTGTTCTTCCTATAATAAAGAGACTCGTAGACTGGAAATCATTAGGAAGGCGTCGTGCGCATGCGTTACCTTCTCCAAGCTAACGCGCCTATAACAATAATGTTAAAAAATATCTACAGAGTGCATCCTTAATTGAGTTCTCCATATTCACTAACATCTTTATAAAATGCTCCAGTGTCTTGAAGAAAATGATATCTTCTCATGTTAAAGTTTTTACATAGCTATGACGGACAATAATTTATTCAAATTTCCAAGCAAATTAATCTGCCATTATAATAAAGCTCAATGTGTGCGTGTGCGTGAGTTGCCGCTCTAAAGGCCAGACCGTTAGACCCACAGCTACCAAATTTGGCTCGTGTATACTTTAAAAATCAAAAATGTTCATCTTGAAGCAATTTTTGGAATTTTTAATTAGAAATTAATTCATTAAAAAAGTTTAACGAAATTTTGACGTTTTTCTTTGCCGTAACTTCTGAAAATGTTATAGTATAGAATTGAATTTTGCATTAAATAAAAGCTCAAAAAATTATCTTTTTAATGATACCAAAGCTTTATCTTATAAACTTAGTTTCAACTTTAACGAATTTTTAAATAAATATTTAACTATAATTTTCAACAATATTTTCCACATTAAATAAAAATAAAATTTAATCTATGCTAGCTCGTCAATGGGGGAAAATTAGCTTTTACCAATGTTTTAAAATTTCTAAAAATTAAATTTAGGAAACGTTTTCTGTGATCTATTACTATATCAACATTATTAATTCAAAAAAATAGTTACACTTTAGGGCAAATATTATATATATATATATATATATATATATATATATATATATGATAATCACTCTAACCCCCTAACACTCATCAGTTATTCGGGGTAATTTGAGTCAATAAATACTTCTATGTATTATGAATTTTTAATTCTTGCATAGCCCTTTTATCATTAATATTTTAACTAAAGACCGCTGTACAATCTACAAAATCATTCACTAAAACTGAATAATTTATGAAATTTGAATATCCCTCTTCTGTAATAACTAGTGATTTTAGAGCACTTCATCGAATTTCTCAAAGGAAATACACCAATTTTCTGCCAGGGTTTCTTGACAACTTATGATTATGAAAATGTTGATTGTTCTAAAATTGATCCTAAAAAACTTCATAATTTGGTCAGATTTGAAAGAAGAAAACAGAAACGTTTGTTTATTTAAAAGTTGAAGCTTGCAAGAGTATGATTCTTCTGGACAATTCAAATATAATTTTTTTCATAAGCAAATTTATTGATTAACATTTGTTTACATCGTTTAAATATTTTGAAGCAAAACTAGAAACAGAATGTTACGATAAATCTGGTAAATATTTTGTTGAATAATTCTTTGAGATATATATATTACGAAAATTACTCTGCAGTGCATATTCAACTTCAATGCCAAGCGACACTGCTTTCTACTTTCATATTTAAAAAAAGGATATGATTGGTTTCATTTATATATATATATATATATATATATATAAAAAAAAAAAAAAAAAAAAAAAAAAAGTTATATATATATATATATATATAAAATATAAATAGTAATTAGAAACTATTTAGTCGTATCTAATTCTTGATTTCACAACGTTTGTTTATTGTTTTGTGCCTATAAAGACGATTATTAAATAACTGAAATTTCACTCATTAATCAACTGAATGAAGTAGATTGAAATAAATTTTTTCTCATAAAAAATCTTGTCAATATTCACATAATTAAATACCATAGCATTTAGATCATAACGATTATTCACATTTTAATTAATAAAATAACGAAATTGTTAACTACTCCAATTAAATTTTCATGAATAATTTTACAAAATATTAAATCAGTTTTTTTAATGAAAAAAATCACCTCACTCTGGCAAATAGAGAATTTTCCTAAATAGAACTTAATTTTACATTGCTTTTCCGATATTTGATTCGTTTTGTAGAAGCATTAGGCAACTATTTTTATCCGAACCAACATATTGTTTGCTTAACTAATTCATAACTATTGGTTGAAAAGAAGAAAAAAAAAGAGAGAGGATATAGGATTGTTCTATATTTTCTTTCTGTTATAGATTGCTGCTCATGGCAATGTCTGCATTCATTAATTAAATGAATCACGCATGGAAAATTGTTCATTATTCTCAGATTAAAAATATAATTACGAAAATTTAAAAAAAATAAAGAAATAACATTAGATATCAAAAAAATCAGTTTATCTTTTGTCTTTCAAATATTTAAAGTATGCTGTTATATCTCTTTCAGTCCATTTATCGTGATTTATTTTTATAAAAAATAAAATAGTCTGATTGTAAAAAAAGATTCATTAGAATCACATTTCATGATGTTCTGAGTGTTATGATAGATAGTTAAAAATTATTTTGTTAGTAGTTTGTTCAAGTATTGTCACGCTTTTTCAATAAATACTACCAGCTCAATATTATATATATATATATATATATATATAGATAGATAGATAGATAGATAGATAGATAGATAGATAGATAGATAGATATAGATATAGATAGATAGATATAGATATAGATATAGATAGATAGATAGAATATAATAGAATACTTTTCATTCTTGCATTCAAGTTCAAGTACTTTTTTTTATTTGTAGTGGATGGCATTTAACGTTAATACAGTTTTTTCAAACATTAACTCATTAATGTTTTATTAACTAATTAAAACCCAGCTTTCAAGCCAAAAATCTTAATTTCCCCTCAGGCATATAAGTGGCAAATTCGGTTTGTTTTTTCCCACGCTAATGAGGTTAGGCTTAACATGTTTCCAGTCGATTATTTCAAACGTTTCTATTTATTTTCTTAATGTTTGATTTATTTAAAATCCAGCATTATTAATTAATCGATTTTTTTATTCATTTTGAAGTACGTTCGAATTAGTACAGAATAAAGAAAATTAAAAAAATTTAATCTATATCGCATTCTGGCGTAGAAAATTCGCGCATTTGCTTTGCCTCAATTGGCTTTAAAAAATTAATGCCGGCTGAGTGTGTTTAAGTCGGTTCGATTTTCAACGGACACGAACTCGATTTTTTTGACAGGTATAATCTTTTGATCAATCATTTGTATTAATTTTATTTATTTAATAAAAAGTAATTAAACTAAAAAATTTCTTTGTTGACCGAAATAGGAATTGATAATTTTTTTTGTATTACTTATGCCCATATTTTGAAAATACTTGTACATATATTTCAAAAAAGGAAATTTTTTTGCAAGCATTGAAGAAAAGTGAGCATGTGTCCACTAATTTCTCAATTTTGTTCAATAGTTTAAAGCAGATGAAGTCTTTCACAATGACTCATATGTTCACATTTCATGTTACTAACTCCTACGTTTTTCATTTATTGCACTCTCAAAATTAAAATAGAAAAAACCACCAAAATTACATTAATAATAAGAAAATTAAAAGAAATATGGGTGAATATTTAGAAGAAAATGAAACGGTTTTTTTAAAAAAATAAAGTCTTAAGATTAACATGAAACTTCTATTTGGATTTCATATGGAAGAAAAAAACATTCATCTTTATGGAAAGTGAGTAAATAAAAAAATTCGAAGTAAAATCCAACAATTGCAATTCACTGTACTTTGTTATGTACAATAACTACGGGTAGAAAAATATTATTTTAGGAAGATTGTTATATTTCGTAAATTATTAGAATTGATTATTCAATGTAGAAATACGTCCAACTTCACTAAATTAGCCTAATTATCGTATGTACGTTATTGGTGATAAAAAAAAGTACATAAATGCGATAAGCTTAATCTTATGAAGAATGCTACTTCAAATGTTAAATAACATAACTGCATATTATACTATACTGGATGTAGTTGGCTAACAGTCCATTGCTGATTATAGGATATACCTCAATGTAAAGTTTCTGTGCATTAAAGCCTTGTAATAGATAAATTTGGCATGATTTACATTACATTTATTGTTGCCCGCAATAACTTTGGCATTCAAGTACTTCTTTTTAGAGAAATATGGGATATTCTGATTCTTCTTGACTACACTGTCTTTTTATTATGATGTATTTTTCCCTCCAGTAAAATGTGTGAAGGATTCAAAATTTTAAAAAACAATGCGCATGTACGTTTAAATTGACTGCACTTTGTTTCATATTTGGAATTTTCTCATTACTTATAACTCAATAATACGCAATGGACTGAAGTAAATATTAAAGTGGGAGAAATTTTTGATCCTTAAACTGGAGACGAGATTCAAAATGAAGAATAACATAACTCTATGTCTCTGAAATTGCTTTTAATATGAATTATAAAAAAAGAATAAAGAAATATTTTTAAAATATTGTATTCTTCATTTTTATTTGTTAAATTCTAACAGTTATTAATCTTAGTGTAATTTCCTATTATTTAAATGAATTAAATGCTCTTTAAAATATTGTTTAGGTGTTTCTTATAACAATTTTCCAACATTTACTATTACATTTAAAAATTTTAATAATAATATTTTTAATAATTTTGGTGGTTATATGATTTTCAGAATGTATTGAGCTTCCAAATAAATTCCATTGCTATTTAGAAAAGACAAAAAAGAAAAGTAACAATGAAGTCCTTTTGAATCCATGTGTCCGGTTGCGTGAAGAAATTTATGTTTCCAGTTACAGGCTAAATAAAACTATTTAACTATTTGCGAAGCAGTCATACAGATAATTTTACTTTAGGAATTTTACAATTACTTGATTCAGAACACCCTTCTCATCGAGAACATAGGCTCATCGTAATGACAACAAAGCAGTTGACTCTCTAAGAGTGCTAAATTGACATTTCTTTAAATTAGTGTGGCTTTCCGTATTAAAAATACAGTTCCTTTTAAATCCATTTGATGAATATTTTTATATTAAGAACAAAATAACATTCTCATAAACCTTAAAGTGAAACTGAGCATAACTTCCAGTTCCCTTTAATGCTTCTGAAACTGCCGAAGCTGAAACATCGATTCTAATGGATTTACAAAGACTCTCGATTAAAAAACAGGTAAACGTGTGCACATTTGGAATTCTACATTCCAAACCATTTGATCTAAAGCTACCAAATTTGGCTCATATATACCCAGTAGTGATTTTTTAAAAATTATAATTGATTAAAAATTAAGCTGAAATTTGGTAATAACTTTCGAAATTTTTTTTTCAAAAAATGAATTTTATACCATTTTAAAACATTGGCTTTATAATAATACCAATTTAATAATCCAGCAAATACCTGATGAATTTTGGCAATATTTTTGATAATATTTTTTTCCAACTGTGGATTACATTGTTGTCCTGAAGCTCAAATAATTTCACTGT
The DNA here is from genome assembly GCA_026289955.1 of Argiope argentata. Taxonomy (NCBI): domain Eukaryota; kingdom Metazoa; phylum Arthropoda; class Arachnida; order Araneae; family Araneidae; genus Argiope; species Argiope argentata. The sequence continues at coordinate 27,136 of JAOUZG010041654.1, forward strand.
TTAATCAAAGATTTAATTGTGAGATTTTTCCTTCCATAGTTGAAAGCTAAGGAAGAAGGGTTCGGCTGAAAGCCTATGTAGTTCTTAAAATGACTTTAAAAAGTGGTTACAATACCGTAAAATTTAGATTTCACGAAACTCACATTTGTATTTTTAAATAGCTCTTTGATATCATTGTATCTATCATTGGACTGGTCTCCATTTGAGAATTTCATATTGTTACAAATCTGTAATTTTGCTTTCTAACACGAACAGTGTCATCGTAAAAAAGACTGTTTTACGATCCGTCCTGTTGCGAGCGGAGCATGTGATATCGGAGCTTGGCGAAAAACTTGGCAACAAATTTAGCGATAAAATGGATAATACTGGGAACTTCACGAATTTTCTGGATCCACCCAATAGAAACCGAGATTTGCCCTGATAGGCTTAGAAGGTTCTCGGGCAGCCTCCCTGGTCTATTGTGTTAAGACGCCAAATTTGTTGCTTGATTTCATTTTGCGCCAAATTACCGCAGCTTGACTGGCAGATTCAAGCTGCGGTATGTATGTATTTTTGTGAATTGATTTGAGTGGGATGTGGAGTTGGAGTAGAAGATAAGTAATGAGTCTTCAAAAAGATAGCGAAGTAACGGTGGAATACCAGCGTTGTGTGTAGTTCAAGCGAGGACTGGACTGTTGTATGCCGAGTGCTGTTGTCTACTGTGGAAGTAGCCATCTGGAGGGACCCTAGAGCGAAGCTACGAAGAGCCCCTCTCCTGTTGCAAGAGGTTCTGATATTTGAGAGCTGTGTTCGATTATTACTTATGGGATACTGCCTGCTGTAATGTGCTACTGTGTACAGTCTTTGTGTTCGTCTAGGCTGTTCATATCTGTCGTTTGTGTATTCATCTCGTCTTTGTGTTGGTGTCTTCGTGTAAATAAAGGACATTGTCGTTTTCTGCTGAGGTCTGTTGATTGTGTCTTCACTCCATACGCCCACTATGTAAAAAGCAAACCTGCCCGTGGGAATTTTTCGTAGCAATATTGTATAGGTTCGATACATTTCTTGTCATATTGATTAAATTCCCTGCACATTATAAGCAAAATACAGACGTAAAAATTTGGGAATTTATTGAAATTTTTATATATTTTTTCGACTATGTATATTATTTTTATGAAAAAGTATATAGTTACAGTGCGCATCAAACATGATCTTTGGCGAAAGTTCTAAATAATTAAAGTAGCTTCTGTGAAATGGGACGAGGTCAAATCCTCTTTGAATTTCAGTTAATCTTCTAAATATCCTCTTGACCAAATCTTCACGGTAAAATGGATATTCAAGAAAGTTCTATACATGGTCGAATAATAATCTGATAATGAGGAAGGTTAGTTATATTACAGGCAAAATTTTTAATACGTTCCACTGGCGCCACATGATAATGAGTTTGAGAAGCGATAGATGTCAAAATTTAAAAATAGAAAATAATCAAAATAATATATATATATGCATTTATGAATTTTTATAAAAGAGTGTTTTAATTAAATTTAATATTGCATTCAAAAAGACCACGAAAACTATATGCATATATAATTTATTTATTTGTTATCAAAAACATTAAAGCAGCAAGTAAAATGTATTGTAAATGAATGATCCAAATTACATAAATAGAAATATGATATGACTTTCAATCATTTTTAAATATTACATTATAAATAAAGAACCACAAAAACATTTATAGGCAGTTTACGGACGTTCCGGACTCGGCTGCAATTTTTGTTGAAAGCTTTTAGCAAATATTTCCAAATGGTCCTTGTTGAATGGAATTTCAGGGGTTTTGGCTTCGGCTTTCTGACGGAAATTCGACTTGCTGGAAAACAAGAGTTTGTTAATACAATAACTTACCAACCCATTACACTGTAATACTTTTATTATATTAAAATACAATTTAACAAGGTGCAAGCTTTTCATAAGACCTACAATGAAGCTGCTTTAAGGCAAAAAACAGCATACTTATTGATTTTTACAACTAAATCGGCATGATAAGACGCCGACCCTGAAGATTGATCTGAAGATTTATCCTTCGCCGACCCGCGAAGGATAAAGGGAATGTATAACAGAAAATGTAAGTGCATCATTTGAGATGAACATATTTTATTGAAAAATATTCACTGAAATTAAGAAGAACAAATTTAAAAATTATTATAAAACTGTTTCTGATTAGTAATAAGGAAAAATGCAACGTGATTTTCGAAGACACTGAATGTGAATGAAATGAAATGTGAAGACCGTGAATAAATTTGGAAATTTATTCACAGTTTCAACATACTGACGTAACTGATGTTATTCAGAAATTCCCATTTAAAAATGCCTCATATATTTGTTGATTTTTCTATGCTCAATTGTTAAAAAATATACATTATAAAATATTATAATAGGAAAAAAATAAAATATCATAGTTTATATGATTTTCTTGGATAAAAAAATATCAGATAAACTACGATCTAAGCATTTGTTTATTCTAGTGGCTCCAATGATATCAATAATCTCTCATGAAACCTCTCGTCATATTATAATGGTGCCAACAGTTCCCAATTGCATCATCTCTTCATAGTATAAAATGAAGTCTCCTGAAAGCGTCTGTTTGTTGGAACCACAAAGACTCAAGAAATAGTTAACCGTAATTGGAGATATTTATACTATTTTGTAAAGAATTTACTGGGAAAATTTTTAGTACACTAAAATCATATCGAAATAAAAAGGGGAGTGTGATTTTAAATTTGCACTTATCCGCAACGAAAGGAAACCTCAAACTGCGCATGCGCAAACATGAGCTGTGGTATGCATATGCGTTTCATTTCTTTCTTTACGGCTGATTTTAAACAGCATTTCAAATTTCATTATGCTCCCCCTCCCCCAAAAGAAAATTCAACCTTGATTTGAAAAGGAAAGATATGCTCGGTTAGCGAATATCAGAAAAATAATGTTCACACTTAGGAAAGAAGAGTCTTTTGATGAGCGAGATTACCGTCTTTCATTAAATCGCACTGCAACTGAATGCAGAGACAAAATGATTTTGAATGTGTGCTATAAAAAGTTTTTGTAGATATTTTTGATAATTTCTAAAGATATTTTTGTTTGTTTGATGTTACGCAACATGTCGATGTCATATCGGGAGGAGGCTAGTGTATTATACAATATTGCACAGCTTAGCGGATTTTGAAGAATAATTTCATGAATCTGTTACATTGCTTTGCTCTTTAGTTAGTCTTACAGTATACAAGCAAGTTTCATTGACAGCTCGAATGTCGCTGAAATAATACTAAAATAAATATTCGTAACCTGGGCAACACACTTGATGACTTTGTCGATAAAAATAGCGATTCTTGAAAATGAGGTGATGTTGATGACGTCTCTATTAAGAGCCAAGATATGGATCCATCCAGAGAACGTGAAGCCTTGTTCCTGAGACGATAAAAACGTTTAAGACAGAACTGAAGCAGTAGTCTAGCAAATTATGCCTTTAGAGGGTTTATAGCAAAATCCTTTTAAGCATTTTATGCTGTCATGATTGCTCAGTAATGTTTTACCACTTGCATGCTGTTGATTTTAGTTAGTACTATCTTCGTACATATTTCTACCTAATTTGCTATCGATGTTTTCTTATCAAATAAATAGTCGTAATTTGAAATCGATTTTAGTTTTCAGTCCAAAATTTGTTTAACATCTGCAAATCCCAACTGAACTTGTTGAACTTTTCCACGTAAATTCACAGACGGATTTCTCATAACTCAGCACGTTCACATATTGTGGCAACGATTTTGGGATCAGCAGACTTCCAATTAGTTACATTCATTACAACCAATAATCCGCTTATGGCCTACCATCGCAGCAAGTATGTTAGTCGTAAAATTAACTCGGCTCCTCATTGGTCATACCCGCTTCAGCCCTAAATACCTTTTATTTGGGGAACCAAGTCCACACATGCCATTCGGTTTTAAGTGTACGTCACGTTTTAATTAATTGCCCGGTTTTTAATATTAACCAGTTACGTTTTTTAATGCAGTTTCAATTAGACAGTGTGAACTAGTGGGTGACCACCCCCACCCTAATATTTTTAAATTTTTGAAAACAGTTGGTTTGTTGCCTTTTATTTAGGTCTTTTATCTATTTCAGAAATGGTTTTCATTCCACAGTAATTTCTGCACTTCTACTCTTTTTCCCGAAAGTTTTTAAAGAACCATTTTAATGCATTTGCTTATTTTTTATACTTTCCCTCATTTAAAGAATATTTTAATATCATTGAGTTTGATAACAAATGTGCCATTTGATTGTCCCAGTGCGGTCAGGTCTGTCGCACAGTCTTTTGCTATACTTGGCTGACCAACCCATTACAATAACCTCATGGTACATGAACTAATCTCACTCAAATGTTAACTAAGAAATCCATATAAATTCAGAAAAATTATCTTTGAATACAAGTCAATACAACCAGTTTAAGTGTAGTGAAAATAGACGAATTAAAGAAAGAAAAATGCACATAGACTTTTTCTAAATACTAATTACAGTTATTCCCATGTTAGAATTAAAAAAAAAAACAATCTGCACCTTTTCTCTTGGCACATATAATTATTAATTACTCTTTTCTCAGAGAAACTGTGTGGATTTTTCAAACCTTGAAGAGTTGTTTTATGAGCGGCGGCAGTCTGAAATAAGGGGGAAAAATAGAACACACAGAAATAATAAAACAATTTTAATAACAGAAAATAAATAAGTATGTAAAATAAAAGTAAGGAAAGAAAAAAGAAGTATAATATAGATGCAAAATAAAATAAAACTACTATAAAAATAAAATAACTAACAAAACAACAAAAAGCTTTTAAGACTCACAGATGAAAATTTAAAAGAATAATTAAACAGTTCTTTAAATATAAGTTGCCCACTCTCCTACTTTCCTTTATATTTGTTTACAGTAATAGTTCAATAGTAATTAATGGAAATAATTTTGGTTAGTATTCGAAGGATCTTACATGGATCTAACATGGTTAAAATTTGAGTGTACTTCTTTCCATAACTCTATGAAAAATCTATGTAAAAATAAAGATGAATTCAATAATTAATTTACAATTACAACAATTTGAGATCAATTCAACAATTTAATTCAATAAAATTAATTTTTAATTTAATAAAATAAAATATAATGTAGAAATTTATTTAAAAAATAAATAAGGTCTCCAAAAATATATTTATAAAAGACAACTTATTCATGTACAGCATAACGCTATTGCATAATTATAAAACCGATTATATTAGTTAATGAACTCAAAATAAATCTCATCCACTTAGTTAAAGAAATAAATTGTCCCTAAATAAAAAAAAAGATTTAAATTTTTATGTCCATGATTTTTATTTAAAAAGCTTCTTTTAAAAATAAGTTATGTCAATACAGAACACTAAATATTTATGATTACTAATTTACTAAAAAACCCCGCTTTAATTTCAGAATTAGTAGCAAAGGATATTTTTAAAAAATATATATTCATTTTTCTTGTTATTTAAAACTTTATACTTCTCTATTTTGTTTGAGAATTATGGAATTCACTTAAACAAACCAAGGTCGATGTAGAGATTCTATCCACCTCATAGCAGATTTTAATATGAGAGTATAATAATGTAATCAGTGAAAGCACATCTCTTTGAAATATATGATTATAAACTTTTAGAATTGTTATCACATCTTTACTCACTACATTTGAGATAGTAAACTTAAAGGGGAACTAGTGACCTTTTTTGCGTTTCAACTGTCTATTATAATAAATTATGTAACCAAAGACAAAATGTTCTTCTAAAAAAAAACTTGACAGAAATTTACCCGTTTTTAATCTAAAACTGTTTTGCAAAAATTATAGAAATCTTGTTTATAGGAAATTATTTGCTTAAAAATATTTTTGCTTCTTTCTGTCCATAGCAAACAAATCTTAATAAATATATAAAATAACATTTGTTTGCTAAGGATATAAGCTATATATATATATAT
>JAOUZG010041669.1:0-11549 GCA_026289955.1 Argiope argentata
ATTAAATATTTAAATCATTTCGTCTTATATTTTAACATAAAACAGCATCACTCCAAATAAATTCCATATTTATAAAACTCCCAATCGTCGTACTGCGTGTTTTTGAAGACTAGAGGCGTGTAGAATACTTTTTTTTTATTATCAAAACCATTTAAAGTTCCATTAATTATATTATTCATTTAATTAGTTATTTTGGTAAAACGTTCCTAAAAACATTATGCAGTTATTCTGGTGTTTGTTGTGATTGGAAATTTTAAAATGTATTAAATCGTATATGAAACTAAAAAAAATGTATGCTTAATTGTTTTACTATATCAAACAATTTTTGATGATCCTTAAAAAATGGATCTAAAGCAACAACAGAATTCATTAAAAAAGAATTTTATTTCCATGTTTCTTACTTATGTGCCGCTATTATATATTTACTCATGTCAGCTCTGAATATACGCATTATAACCAGGCAATGTATGACACATTTTAGATAAAAATTCTATGGCGGCATTATAGGCTGGAATAGCCTGGTTGGTAGAACATTGGTCTCGTACTTCTTAGGTTGCGAGTTCGAAACTCACCGGCCTAAATATTCCCCGAGTATGGGGCGGCTGGCACTCGTTAAATCTGTCTTCGGCGCAAAGTCCACCATGTCGAGAGTAAAACCACTGGGGGTACTGGGTCAGAGGTGATTGTTCTCTTTTCCAGATCTAAATTGCGATCTGAGATGAATTTGCATGAAATCCCCCCAAAAAGGGTTGTTACGTGTGTGTAGCTAAGTCGTACTCTTGGCCTTAGATGGCGCTACTTGTAAAACAACGAGACGCATATCTTAGACGGCTTAAAATCTGTTCATCATATCAGCGGGGGTTTGTCCATGACAAGTAACAACAACAACATGACGGTAATATTTTTTTACCACTTCATTACATATTATTCTATAAATCAAATATTTTTTACCTGGTATCCATTATTATCATATCATCAAATTTCATTTTGATTCGATCTGACTTTTGAGAATTAATAATCCATTTGAAATTATTAAGGCGAAATATCTTGTAAGGTATTTCCAAAAAGGATTGATCTTTAAAGTTTATGTTCAATGCAATTCAAATAACTACTGTTGCAGGCATTAGTAAATGAATGTGTTTGCATTCCCTGCATTTCTCTTATTTTGAATATTTAACTGTTAGACTCCCATTGTTGTCTCTTTTCACTTCTTTTTGTATTCGCAGACAAGATTTATAATAATGTCAAGCCTTTTAAAATTGAAAACATCAATTCTGCTATTTTATCAAGGTGGTTATAGAAATTTTATTCTTTTCATGCTGTGTGCTCTAGAATGGGGAACTCTAAATATGTTCTAGAGTGGACATAGAAGTACTTGCTGAGATGTGGACATAAAGATTGGTTCAATATAGATTAATTGATGTAAAATAGGAATTAAATGGGACGGGAAATCTCAGATATTTTCATTATAAATTATATCAAAAGCAAAGATCCCTTTTGAAGAAATTTTTTCACACTTTCATTACATTCTAATCTAACTAGGTCGAACCGAACTTCAAAACTGCTGACGGTAGAAGGCTAAGAACACTTTGAAAAGTATTGTAAAAGATGCTGCAATAGCACAAACTCTTAGCAGATCCATATTTTGGTTTAATCCTAAACACCAAGACTTATTAAGCATAGAAGCCTTAATCCTTAAAATTTTAGGATACATCTTTTCTGTTGAAACAAGTGTGCACGAATTCATTTCCCTTTTCATTAGTTTTATATCTGTTGCAGCTTACATTTATGCCTATTTTGGTGGACTGGGTGTTACAGCCGGAGTACACAGGCTTTGGTCTCACAGATCATACAAAGCAAAGCTGCCACTAAGAATTCTACTCTGCTGTTTATTTAGCATTGCGAGCCAAGTAAGTTTTTGTAGCTTGTAACATTTTTAAATGTGTTTCTGATATATTAGCATGATACTTATTATAAAATAAATTACCACGTAGCAAGACATCTACAAATGGTGCAGAGATCATCGTGTCCACCACAAATTCAGTGAGACCGATGCAGATCCACATAATATCAAGCGTGGGTTTTTCTTTGCTCACGTAGGATGGTTAATGTGCAAAAAGCATCCGGAAGTAGTCAAGAAAGGAAATTCCATTTACCTTGATGATTTATTGGCTGATCCAGTAGTTAGATTTCACATAAAGTAAGATTTTTTTGTTTCACTCTTTGGCATAAAGTTCTCTATTAGTAAATCATTGAAACTACAGCGCACATTTTGATAGCAAATTAGAATAATTTGTGTTGTACTCCAAAGAAGAAATCAATGGACACCGATCAAAGCGGTTTGTGAACATTGGAGAAGGGATTTTGAGATGAAAATATTTGAAGCAATTTAAAAACTAAAACCTAAATATTTCAGAATTAATTAGCAATATTAATGTTCAGAGATTTTCATAAATTAACGGTAATTAAAAATAAATGATCTTAAGATCATCTTTCTAACTTTATGAATATGAAATAAGAAAATACAGAGTTTGATCTTTGAATTCAAAATCTTTAGCTGAAACGTTGCTGTTAGACTCATAGTTTCATAATATGAAATTTCAACCAAATTATAATTTAGATACATGATGAAGATTATTCTAGACTTCACGAATCCCTAAATATTTAGAAAAAAAATAGCTAGATAAAAACCGTAAAAGGATGTGGTGAATTTATACTACTATAATAAATGTGAAAGTTTGGATGGGTGGATGGATGGATGATGGGGTTCAATCACGCCAGAACGGCTGAGGGAAATTGGATGAAATTTAGCACAGAGATAGATTACGGTCTACAGAAGAACATAGGCTAATTTTTATTCCGGTTAATTGAGGGGTTAATTTTTTATTAACTAAAAACTAACTTTCCCACCCAAAAATGAAAAAAATCTGCAAACATCCTTGAGCTTTTTGAATCGTTTGCTTTATTTATTAATTTCCGGGATTCTTTTATTATCTTATCTAATGGAATTCTTTGTGATTTATTGTAGGATTTCCCGACAGAAAGCCTTTTTCATCAGATCAAAAAATTTTAAAAAATCTAATTTTTTTTTTATTTTTCTGTTAATTAATTTTTTTTTGTGTTAATATCTTGTGTTAATATAATTCGATATTTCATGTTGATTTCTCTTGATTTTTTTTCTTGCTGTACATATTCCTTTTGCCTATTTTCATCATTTTAGATTAAATTTTTAAAAGTACCTTTGTAGTTTCAAGTGCATAGCTTTTAATTAGTTTCCCCCCCACGTTTATGAGGTTAGACGTAATATGTTTTCGACCGGTTATTTCAAACGATTCTGTTTATTTTCGTAGTGTATGATAAATTTAAAATTAAACATTGTTAATTAATAGATCTTTTGATTCCTTCAGAAGGGCTTTTGAATAAAAATAAAACAAATGAATTGAAATTAAATTTTCTTTAAATCTGCATTTCGTTACCCCAACTGGTGCTTAAAATTCACGTCTTTGCGTTTCTCCAATTGATGTTCAAAATGTATGCATACATGAGGTTTTAATGACATTTTACATTGTGATTAGACTGCCAATTCTCACATATTTACATCAAAATTTTAACGCTTAAGAAGTCGCGGGTAAGAGCTAGTGCTATATAAGCCAGATAACATCCATCGGACTGAAGTGCACTAAATGGAAATGTTGCACCATTTCCATATACTAATCATATGATTGGGAGTTCGGGCCTAGCGCAATCCGCTACACACATCCGACAAGGGCAAACTTTATATACCTCGAAATAAACTTTCTTGAATTTTATTGATTTATAGGCATGTAGACAAATACGGCAGAGTATCATTGATGAGGAAGAAAATTTCTTAATGATTGGTTTATTTTTAAACCTGATTTATGCAGATATAATTTGAATACCATATACTAGAAATTAGTTAAGATTGATAAACTAGGATTATTAGCCTGTGCATAATTATTTTAATAATTCAATTGTATACTAAGAACTCGCATTATACATTAGAAATTAAAATAAAATTGAGAAATAAAGCAGTAAGCTTTAATTATATACAGCAAATTTGTTTTAAATTTAAATTATAGAACTAAGTGTCAATTCATATTTCAGGTTGGTAACAACTATATAAAACACAAAAATGCTTCTCTTTTGCAAGTGTCAAATATTATTACTATTGATGACACGATTCAAATGAACTATCAAAAAAGTTATTGTCCTAAAAACAAATCTTTTTGCCTTTATTTATTTTGGAGCAGTCATATAAAAGAAATATTATTTCCTTAGCACAGCAAAGTAATTAGATGTTTAACTTGTTTAGCCCATAAAACTATTTTAATTTTGAAAATTGAATAGAAAAATTTGAATTGCACATTTTTAAATATTTCATATTTTTTATTACATTTGTAACAGGATGAAATTTTGTTAAAATACAAAACACAAAGCATCGCAGTATTTAATATTTAACTAAACTTCTTTGTTCTGAAGTTTTATTGGAGGAAATACATATACACATCGTCTCATTTGATAATCTTCTGCGTGTGTACATAAAAATCATTTTTAACCCATTACTACCATTACTTATGAACTAATCAAAAGATATAAATATTCCAAAATTAAATCTATTGCAAAAAAAATAATAATAATTTTTTTTATTTATTCGGGATTTTAAGAAGAAAAATGCCCAAGTTAGACATTTCTTAACTAAAAACAACCTCCATGTGGGATTTTACGATGAATACCCCCTCATTTTTTTAACTATTTGAGAGTCTAGACGGGTTAAAAAATGTGCCAACTTTTGCTTAGCTTTTCATGCAGTTGGGATATACTTTAACTTGCTCAGAAAAGTTGAAATTATTCGTAATCATACTAAATAATATTTTATTCATTTGGTAATGCTATGTACCAACGGTTAAAGTGTAAACATTTTATTATTAAATAACTAAACGAATCGATTCTATCACTTTAATATCTGATTTTATGTCCATCAATAATTTGTTCATTTCATTCAATGTATAATTTTCTCCATTGAGTTTCGTTTGTATTGCTAATATATATATATATATATATATATAAATATATATATATATATATATATATATATATATTCCTTTATGGAATTGGAATAAAATTTTCAATCATATTCATGCAGTGTTATAGTTTAAACATAATGTTATTTTGCAGGTTTTATTTACTTATGGCTCTCTTTTTTTCTGCCATCTTACCAACTGTAATACCTATCTGGTGTTGGGGTGAATCCATGCGGAATTCATTCTTTATTGCTTACGTGGGGAAACACTGCTACCTTCAGAATGTGGTTTGGCTGGTGAATAGCGTTGCTCACAAATACGGTGACCGATCCTATGATAAGAACATGGAAGCCAGAGAAAACGCTTTTGTTGCCTTCACGGCGATGGGAGAAGGCTGGCACAACTATCATCACGTCTTCCCGTGGGACTACTCAACAAGTGAATGGGGCTACAAATTAAACTTTACGACAGCATTCATAGACTTCATGGCATGGATTGGACAAGCTTACGATCTGAAATCTGCCCGCCCTCAGATGGTCAAGAATAGAAAAATGAAGACTGGAGACAGTTCAAGAATGAAAAAAGAAGACGAGTGCGAAAAGTAACCCGTTTGTGTTCGATTACATTTGATAGCTTCGAAGAAAACACCTTTTTTTTATCTTCGTTCCGAGGCTTACTCATTGAGTGTAAATTCCGAATGTACTTTTTCATTTCCAAATCATTATGTGTACTTTGTGGAAATTTATTGGTTAAAATAATTGGCTTTTGTATTCAAATTATGAAATGTAAAGGCTTCTAAGAAACTTTGAAATTCTTTTGAAGATGTTATTTCCATACCTTCAATATTTTTTTAACATGATGATCTTTCTTTTCTGAAAGTTTGTTCTTAAAAAACAATCACGCGAGACCACTCAATAGAAAATCACGCCTAGTGTTAACAGTGCTTTACACAATGATCACAATGATTTATTTCGAAGCTATATTTTAATATATGTGGTAAATCCAATGAATAGGTGAAATAAACATAGATTTTGATTGTGTTATTTTCGATACTATGATTGCAATCTTTTTTAATGAAGTGGAATGCTTTTAAAGTATCTGTATATCAAAATATTTAAACTGGTTTTTAATGATTGAAATCTGAAGCAGTCAAGAATTATGATTCAATATTGCATCCCGTATCAAAATAATTTTCCTTTAACTTAAACTAGAATTAAATTTATTTCAATTATACTTAAGATTTAATTTTTTGGTATAAACTTCTTTTCAGTGTGTCGCATTAAATTTTACATAAAGTTACGTTTCAGAATTGTTATATTTTTTACTTTAATGTTCGGTGTTTTGTTTTTTTGGAAGAAATTGTGATATATCTTCAATCAGAAGACCGTCGAAAAGAAATTAAATGATTGTGTGTGCTAAAGTGATCATATTTTTTTCTCTCATCGTGTAATAGAAGGCCTTTGAAGGTAAATGAATTCGAGTAATTCTAGAAACCTATATAAATAAGAAGATGGGAATCAAATATGATGAATCTAAAATTTTCTCATAACTGTATTGAAATGAGCAAACGTAACTTACAAAAGCATAGTGGGCCGAATTTATTGTATTTCAACATTTTACAAGTGTAAATCATTTGTCAAATGTAAATCATTACAAGTGTAAATCATTTGCCCGAAAAAGTAAATTTTAAATAGGGCAAGCAACTATGCTTAGTAAAATTATTGAAATATCTATATCTTTCAAATATTTTATTCTACATAAATTGAATACAATTAATCTTATAATCTACTTCGGAGCTTGAACAAGAAAATGGATAAAACAAGTTCAGCTGTTTCGAGTTCCAATTTTAATGTCAAAGTATTTCCGTATCAAAACATTTAGTTTTGAATAGTCAGGATTTTGAAGCTCAGCATGACACGAAATTAAGTAAAAGTGAATTATTTCATCAACTGATCCAACTGCTTTAGAGTTTACAATCATTGTTTTTCCATACTATCAGTTTCGATATGGTTTTAAAATGAGGGAAGTACAAAATCAAAAAAATTATCACTTTTGACTGTTTGGATATCTTCAACAATTTGAGTGGCCTCAGTGAGCTGGTGGAAAGATCTCGGTTTCTAGGCCGAAGAGTTTTAGGTTTGAAACCCTGATTCCACAGAAAAACTGTTGTAAAAAATAACATTGCACATTAAATTTGGAAAAAAAAAACTTACTATCCTCACGTTAATATGGGAAGGAGTTGCCAGCTCGAGTGTCGCTCTTCTCATCTTTTCACAGCTTAATTATTACGATGTGTGCTCGCAAAATAACATTAATATTGCCACAAAATTGAATTTAAAAAAAGGAAACTAAAAAAAATGATTAAAGATTAAGTTTTTAGTTTTCACATTTACGACGAAACATTGATAGAACTTTATCCTAAGATCGAAGAATCGCCTGTATAAAGGAACGCGACTTGTATTAACGTTTTAATATCAATTCACTGTGAATTTTCACTTTAATATTAATACTTATAATAATTTTCTTCATGTTCTACGGCTGGAATATATAGAAATTCCTTTATCTTAAAATGGAGCCAAATAAAGATGATTGTTATTACTTCACACTAAATTGTTGATAATGTAATCTGTCAAGTGGAGACGTTAAGTTAAATTTAAGCCGTTAAAGATTTATTTCAGTATAAAAAAGCTTCAACCTTTTCCAATTGCAGTTTGTGAGTATTCTGTTTCTTATTTTATTTTCAAATATATGTCAAATACAAAAAATAGGCGCTTGCCCATTCCAAACAATCAGTCCTTTATACAACTTACTTTACAAACGCCAATGTCACAGATTCATACAAACACGCATAAGCATTAAACACCATGATTCCAGATCTATTTTAACGCATTCTACCTCACTTTTCCATGATTAAAATTTTAAATTCCTTTGAAAATGGTTCTTTCTGCGAAAAACCATGTAAAAATCAGATTTATTTTTCCAGTAGGAAACGAAGTCTGATCTCCGTATCGTATGTTGTATTAGTGCAGTAAATCTACAGATTTTATTTTTAACCAGCTTTGTTGTTATTCATATCGACCGAATCCTCCATCAGGTGAGGGAGGAAACGCGGTTGACTTTTCTATTCTAAGGATTTCTGCGACCTTAAATCAACATATTATCCATCTCCGATAAATAAATTCACTGAATTATCCATATACACAAGTTTCAAATAACAAATATAAATATAAATATGAAAAACAAATCATTATATATATAAATAAAAATTTACTAAGGGATACAATGTATTGAAAAATAAAATTTAAGTCATAAGCAATTAATTATGATAAATATAAGTTTTCTGAAAACGAATACTTTTGACATATTCTACTCAATATTTAAGCATCAAATTCGCTGAAAACCTCTATTTCTGATAAATTTGGTGATCAAATTTTAGAACTCATTTACCATTTTTTTCGTAAGTTTACTAAAAAACATTACATCTATTACAGAATTGTTTTTCTGAAGCAGAACTAAGACAGAAGTAGCATTTTTAAGCAAATGCTAATCTTGTAATTATAATGTTTTCTATTTTTTACATTTTTACCTAAAAATGTAGCAAATGATATTCATGATATAAATTTTGGAAAAAATTACAATATTTGGAACATATATAACAAGAAATGGGAGCTCTTAATCTTGTTGTATATTTTTTTAAATGAAGTTGAAAAAGAAAATTATCGCTAAATTTTTTAATGAAAAACTATTTCGGAATTATTATTCAAAGCAATAAAAGCAACTAATAAAATATGCAAAATTCTGTTCTTGCAGCTTTTCTTGACTTTTACATTACCACAGCTCAAAAAGTTGTTGAGTTGATTGGCACAAGTTTTAATAAGCAAGGACTTTCTAGGATAAGTTGTCAGGACTTTCACAGTATATAGTAGTTATAACAAAATCTTTTATCAGAAAATGTTTCTGTCAACAATACCTATGTTGGCGTCTTAATGCAAAATGCAAATGAATATTTAAATAGCATACTATGGATTTCCAAAACAAGATTTGGTAGGCTAAAGAATAGGTCATTTAAGTTTGTGTTTTGGTTTAAATAATGGTATACAATTTAGGATTTAAAAAATTACTTATTAAGCGAATGGACATTAATTGAATAAGGAATAAATTAATGATTTTAAACGGCATTTTCTAATGAAAACAAAAACTCAACGAAAATTCCTTTTACCTAACGAAATAATAAACTCCAGCAAAATTAGTAAGCGGAAGATCAAATATCTTACGGCAATATCCTTAAAACTTTGTTTTTATATATATAAAATTCTGCCACTTAACAAGATAACATGGTAGTTCAAATTCTAATAGCAATATTTGTCTAAAATTTTCAATATAGATTCTGCAAAATATGGGTAGTAAAATTTTGCTAAAGCTCTACAGTTGGTAAAAACCCTTTTCCATTATAGACTTTTATATCAAAATTCAGTGCATGAACAAAATGTATATTTATGCATGTTTTCTGATATTATAATTTTTTTAAAAATTAGACATAGAGTCATTTTACATATCATAATACTTTTCAAAATTGCGCAAACAAAATTATGATTACATCATAACATTTTTTTGTACATTTTAAATCATTTTGGTTAAATTTCATTAAAAATTACTAAACATTCTCCTATTTCTCAAAAATTTATATTTATAAAAGACAACTTTTACATTATTTTTATGTTTATGATTATTAAAAATGAACGCATCCTAAAATAATAAAAGATCAGCATGAAATTCAATTTTTAAAAACTTTTTTCCAGACGTATCCGGTCACTAGTTTTTTGAATAATATGAATCCAATTATTTTGGAAAATTGATAATTTACGAAATTATAAAATTGCTTCATGAAGTTTATAATAGAATGCAATATTTCTAGACAGCGTGAACCGTAAATAAAATGTCATTAGATTTTCGAAATCAAATCCTTTTTATTTCTGAGAAGGAAATAAGGAATTTTGGTACATTTGGATAATTTTGGTACATTTGGATTATTTGGGAGGGAAAATTACCTTTAAGTACTGAGCAATAATTTTTCGTTAGTAATGTTAAAGATTTTAAATAATAGCTTCATTCAAGTCATTTTTTCTGACGAACAGATAGTTAGTAAAGTAACGTTTATCCCTAAAGAGGGGGAAAATATGCCTACTATCTATTCTCTTCGAACTTGAAGTTATAGTAACAAAATAAATACAGTTCCATGAATTTTACAGATAAATTGTAATATCATTGATCCTACAAATTTTTTTCTGAAACCAATACTTTATTTGTAATTTAAGGTCATATATGTGTATCCCCTAGGCAACCACAAAAGGAAAAATTAAATGAAGAAATGATTCGGAATTTGCAAATGATCAAAACTCTTAAAATTGAATTCAAATGATTTAAAATGTAAACACTAACACGATAGCTTTTTAATCACAATTAATAAGAATTTATGAATTACAAATTTAAAATTTTACTAACTTTAAAGCATGTTTTGTGTTTTCTAACATTTGAAAAAAAAAGCTAGAATGAAATATTTCAAAAAATTACTGACTATACACAAATATATATTACATTTTATACAAAATTCTTTAATACTTGACTATATTCTGGTAATCTCCGTCTGAAAGCAGTTTCCTAATCCATTAATCTTATATGGTCCCTTATATAGGGTTATTATGTGTCCCATTTGGACACAAAATGTTCCCAATAATAAAATGTTTTTTTTAAATGAAAAATAAATTTCCCCGTCAAATCAAAATCTAAAAGAGTTAAAATAATGCCAAAATACCAAATACGACTATAAGACTTTTCCATGTTGAAGATAAGAGACTTCCAACGGATAGAGGCACTGCGAATTTTTGTCTTCAACAGAACAATATTAACGCACATTAAGAGTACTCTACGAAAGCCATTTTGCAAATATGGAATATTAGCGATCCTTTTTAATTCAAAAGCAAGACGGATGTTTACAATACGCTCTAGATCGGAACATAAATAATAACTTGAGAACGCAAGAGGTTTGTAGAGCATAAACTATACAGATGCTTACCACATCTGAAGATTAGAATCACAATAGTTTCCAGCCATTGAGAAGGGAGCTTCTGTCAAACCTAAATCGGTTAAAGAAGGACAACAGATAAGAAAGAAAAGTGGTAGATTAACGGCAAAGCATGTTATTGTGATTCTATCTGGGGCGGAAGTAGGATAATTTATTTTAAATAAGGCGCTAACAGTTTAATAATCGTAAACCAAATAGCATGAAACGGATCTTTCATGCTTTTTTTTATTTCGTGTGATTCTTGAGTATTACAAGCTTGAGCATCGCAGATTTCAAGTTATCATATGAGATCATTATTATTTTTAAGGTCATTATTTGTTTTAATCGATTGAAGTCATTAAAATGTTTAAAACGGTTCGAAACAATCAATAGACTTCTATATCGTTCTCTATTTCTATCTGTATATATATATATATATATATATA
>JAOUZG010041683.1:0-15528 GCA_026289955.1 Argiope argentata
TATATATATATATATATATGTGTGTGTGTGTGTGTAAAGAGAGAGTTGAAAAAGGCAATTTATAATATGTGCACTACTGCATTTCAATTAAAATACATTCGAAAGTGTATTTTAATTAGTGTTATTATGTGCTTAAGAAAAAAGAACATTATATTTTAAATTTAGATTTGATAAAAATCTAAATTTATTCTCTCTTAGCTGATTACCCTTTTATTTTTATTGAGTAATTGGTTATTTTTATAAAGGGTTTGAAGATAAATTTCTAGAAAGCTGTTAAAAATTATAAACGAGCTACTTCTTTTAACTATTCTAATCCATCCATTTAAAATTTTATTTTTTATTGAATATATAATTGTTTACCTTTCCGTTAACTTAGTTTTTAACAAAACTTTAAATAGTTCAGTAACTTGAAGATTGCACTCTTCGATTTAAGGTTTTTATTCGCTTTTTTAATGATTAAAAGCTAAGTATCTTTAGTATGTTTTATAAAAAGAAAGTTGTTTGATAATTTTTTTCTTGAAAAGTTCATAATTAACTTGGTTTTCGTATATTTAACTAGCCATAATGTAAGTGGAGCAAAGTATTGCTTGTATTAAACGCTTAAGTAGTTATTAGCTACGGTTTGTAAAAATATTCTTTTTCTCATTTTTTAAAAATTGTTTGAATAGTTAGAATACAAGCAGATTTTATAGTGGCTTTAAAGGAGAATAAATTAAAAATCAATGATTAAAAAATTTAACCATTTTCTTTGAATGCTATGCCTTTATTTATTTATTTTTTTGAATTGAATAATTGCACTGTTTTCATCCAATTTTTCTTTTTTTAAATCTCGGTTTTATGATGTTGCATTAAATTAATAATGAAAAAAATAAGGACTAAATTAGAAATTAAAGGATTTCATTGAAAAATATGACAATGCATTTTAAACTTAATTTCAACTTCCAAAGTGAAATTTTCAATTCTGAAAACAGAAAACGTAAGATGCTGTAACATTATTTTTAGTAGGAAATTTTTTCAACAAAATTAGATTTAATTATATTTGTTGAGCAAGCTAGTTTTGAAAATTTAATTTCCTTAATTGAGTTCTAAGTATTATTAAGGAAATTATAAATATATTAAAAGAAATACTCATTTATTATTATAATATTGGTAACAAATATTTATAAAGGAAAAATATTACAATTAATAGGGATCAAAATACTTGATCTTAACTTAATAAAAAATAAAACTGTATTGCATTTTTTTATTTAAAAATATGCTTTTATTCTTAAATCATAGAAATCAGCATTTCATTTTATTATATATCTCGAAAATTTCCCAAACGAAAAATTATATCCTATTAAAATTTATTTCCAGATAATAAAATGAAATAAATTTCTGACTATAGTCAGATGTTTAAAGAAATCATAAAAAAAGGTTTGATAAAATTATGCTATGGATATACCTTATAGTTATTTTTTAATGAAATATTCTTTATACATTGTTTTGAGAAAGAAATCCAAGTTGGGTGAAAATAAAGAAATCGTATTTTATAAAAGCATAAATTATTCGGAATGATCTATAAAAAAACAATACCTTCCCATTTTAAATTTGTATACATTATTTTGTACCAGATTGACTTAGTTATACTTTGATTGATAACTGATGGATTTTAAAGGAAATTTAAATTTGAATCTCAATGATATATAAAAAATGTGTTAGCTGAATACCTGAGACATGTCACCTTATATTCTAGACAGCGACAAGAACAAAAGGATGCAAAAGTGCAATTAATCTCAGATTGTGATTTCAAACAAATCATTGCACTACCAACTGATGCCATTATTTGGAAACATTTTTAGAGACTAAATTCTTAAGAGAAACCAAAAGCACATTGTATACCCCAATCATATAATATAAAAAGATATTTGTGGCAATTGAAGTCTAAGGACCAAACCCATGACTCTAGGTTCTGTAGCCACAAGCAAAGTCACTAGACAATAGATATCACCCATGTCATGAGGTTGTTAACTGGCTTATGACACTATCGCCACAATACAGCCCGTTAGTGAGTCACTGGAGAGATGAACGATATTATTATGCCAAACGTTATGGCGAGAGAGTGAGAGATGATGCTGTTAATTGGTGATATTGGCGACAAATTAGTCTGGCGATTTTTTTTTTGATGCTGCTAGATGGCGTCTCGACAATTGCACGAAATTGCATGGTTTAGGTCACCGATGTAGAAATTGAAGGTTTATTAGCAATTTTGTCTAGTGGTTAAGTTCCGTTGCCGTGTAACATAAATACTAGACGAAATTGATCATCCGTCTTCAAAGATTGTTAACTGGCTTATGAAGCAATCGTCACAATTTATGATCTAATTATCGCAAAGAAAATCACTCATGAAATGCGAGTTTGCATTATCAGAATATCCATTGCTGTATTGTCTCCAACAGTTCGTTTGACTCTTTGAAAACTAAATATAGGAAATTATGAAAGAATGAGCATTCATCCATAAGATTATCCATTTTACATGCATTACTGAAAGTTAAAAAATATCCTTTTTCATCTTATTATGAAATATATATAAAATACTCTGATGATTTTACCGACACTTGGTAAAATGAAACTCTTATCATAGTTCTTATTGTACTTTATCTTGCAAAGAAACAATTTTTATCGCCTTCAGAAATCAAGAGCCTTCTCTATATTCTTTCTTAATAAAAGATGAAATTATATATTAATAAAAATGAAATCAATTATATTATAATAAATTTCTTTATATATTCATAAAATGTATTTGTTCATACATGAAAAAAATGTAACATTTCGTGCTTTAAAAACTGCCTTTTTTGACTTAATCTGAAATAATATACTATCGCTAAGGAAATATTTATTTGGAAAATGAATCCTGAATGTTAGAATCGTGATTATTATTTTATTGTTTCCATTATCCTAACATATTATAATTTTATATATCTTTAAATTTTAAGCAATATTACCTCATTTCATATAATTTAATATTCTCACAACAGTGATTAATCTGACAAATTCTGTGTTTTAATTCATTAAAATCAACATGATTTAACCCCTTAATTTAAATAAAGCATATATCAAGTACCTATTCATAATTAATTGCTTAAACTATCATAATTACTTATTTTAGGCAATGTTTTTATCTTATTCAGATCATGTGCATTCTAACCAGATTTATATATGATATTTTAAACAGATCAAATTTAAGAACAAATTTGGTCTGAATTAGTCACAACCTCTGTTCCTGCCTCCTCAAACCGTGGATCAAATCAAACAGTACGAAAATAGTACAAGAGATCTCAACAGTAACTAATTAAAGTGAAACCCTCATTTGTCATTAGCATCTCAAATAAATGACACTTCAAATGGCAGATCTCCATATAATCAGATTAATGATCTTGTCTAACAAGCAGCCTTACTGAACTGAAATGTGGAATATTTTGATAAGTTAGGAAATGCCAGCCTCCATAACTCACCCCGGAGTAAATTTTCGATGAACAGACACAATTTCCTAAGTTAATTAATATCGTTTATCATTGCAGTGTTTACACAACTAATAGGGAATGTGCTAAATTCTACCGCAGCCAGAAACCCCCTGCAGCGAATCTCATAGTTATAGAAATTTATCTAAGGAATAAAGCTATTATTCAATGAGGTTTCGGAGTCTCGTTATTTTCATAATTTTAAGGAAACTTAATGTTAACCATGTCGAAAATTAATTAATATTTTTTATCAGCTAACTTTAAAGATAACCATTTGTTAATCAAATTAAATGTTTGGCTTTTTTAAGGTGTACGTATGATTTGATTCGATAGCTAATAATAAATGTTAAATATTTAAAAATTAATTAGGAATTTTATATCAACTAATGTTAAAGATAAATATTTATTAATTGAATTAAATATTTGTACTTTTTAAAGTATATATATGATGTGACTCAATAGCTAATAATAAATGTGAAATATGTCAAAATTAATTAGAATTTTTTTATCAGCTAATATTAAGATAACCATTTATTAATCGAATAAAATGTTTCAATTTTTAAAGGTATATGTATGATTTGACTGAATAGCTAATAATAAATGTTAAATATGTCAAAATTAATTAGAATTTCTTATATGAGCTAATGTTAAAGATTACAATTTATTAATCGAATTAAATATTTGTCATTTTTAAGGTATATGTAAGATTTGATTCTATAACTTGTAATTGTTTCAAAAAAATGCATGAAAAACTAATTTTAATAATTTGCCAAATGTCTAGCGAATTAAGCTTTTAAAAATTTACCATTTAACCACTCATAATTTCTGAGATTTACTAAAACATGTTTTTCATTATAGGCATAAAATTTAATATTTCATGGTACAATTGTATTACTAATTTAAACTTTTACATTTGAATGGCCAAATTTAATCTATATAATGATTAAAAATAATCTATACAAAATATATTATATTTAATTAAAGCCAATTTAGGCAGTATATACTATGCTTTCGTTTTATTTAAGACTCAATAATTAACTTTTATAAAAATAAATGTAAATGTATACTTTCAAGTTAAAACTGCTTCAAGCTCTATAAATTTAAAAATTAAAATTTAGATACCATATTTAGGATTCTAAATTGTCTATACTGCATTTTTGTACTATTGGGCATAGTTAATAAAATGTTGGCACACTGACGATTATTTTTTTTAAATAGAGAAGGATAGAATTACAATTCTTTAGTTCATGTATTTCAGATCAGTCAACTTCTGCTTCAAAATAGTTGAGTCTAAAAATAAAATTTTCCTTCAAGCAATTGTTTAAACTCTTTAAAGTTACCCATTTAAACTGAATTCAAAGACACATATAATTGTTACTTTGGTTTGCAGAAGAAAAGAAACATTTTCTTTTTGATTTCAACATATCAAAAAATATTTATCTGGGAGATTATAAAATTTGGAACTATTCCAGAAATTCTATGCTTATTGATTCTAACTACATGCATTATTAAATTTTGTATTATTTCAAGCTTTTTCATTTCAAAATTTATCAACATTTCTAAAGGTTTGTTCATTTATATGCCACTGAACCAAAATTAGAAAAAAATTAGAATTTTTTAATATGATTGTGCAATATTTGGAAAATTGAATAATATAAAAAATGCATATATTTCTTCTTATAAGAGTTTATTTATATATAATTTCAACACAATTATTTTAATATTATAAATTTCAGAAGTAATTTCATCTAAAACCTCTTAATTGTTCCAAATAAAAAAAAATAACAATTCTTGGCAATTGTATAACTGCATTTCTTTCAGTGCGTAGCTAATTTTTTTATAGGACATTATTATTCCTTCGATGCCCGTCTTTGTAAGGAGCCTTCGAAAAGGGCATCACAAACCATCATTTACATGATCATTATCAAATTAATGACGGTGATTTCCTCTCTAAGCACGTTCGAAGCTGTAACATCTTTTTTTTCAATCTCATTATTTCGAAGTGCCAAAGTTAATTTTATGTTACAAATGTAATGTAAAGTAGATCGAAATTATTTTCATTTTATTCTTAAGGTTACCCTCAGTTAAGTTAATTTTTGAAACTATTCTCACTGTAGGATTTAATACGAACCAGATCATTTCTTTTCTGGAAGCATAATAATACATTTACAGATTTTTGTTAGTAGTTTAAAAAGCATTTAAAATACGTCAAATTTCGAATCAAATCTATAAAAGCCAGTACATCTATCAAGAAGAAGCGTATACAAAACTAAAGAAATCTACTCTAACACTACATCAGTCATTAATACTATTTTATCATTCTTCTACTGCAAAAATTACTATTAATTATTAACTCAATAGAGTAAAATAGTGAGTAAATAGGAATATAAGAAAAAGTGCATGCAAAGATGAGTTTATAATGTATATATCTGATATATTTCTATTATATTTAATATTTTGAGAGACAATAAATCAATTATTTTAAATACTTTACACCAATAATAGAATCTGCAAAAGTAACATACAGTTGAAGGAACACATTGAAACAGCAATCATTGTTCCATCACACAGCTAATATATCTTCTTTCTGACAAGATAATAACAGTGATTTTCTTAAATCCAGACACAAAATGGAATTATAATTTATTCTGTACAAATTCTCTGAAACAGTGTTTGCCATTATTTTATTTCCGAAAAAAGGCAAAGATAAATGATAGAAATATTATTATCTCAAGAAAGAAGGGTGGGGGTCATGATGACCAAGTGGCGAGGAAACAACTTCTTTTTTTGAGGGTTTCTAGCTCGTAACCGCCAAAAGTCCGTTTCATATACCAGCATCCAGCATATTAAATTTGACACTATGCATCAAATGTCTTCTTATCGGCGTGCTGTGAAAGTGCCATTCCAGACTCTCTGATCCTATTGATAAATCATTTTGATCATGTTGATAAAAATTCATCACAAAATAGTAATGCTATATTTTCCTAAATGGGACATTAATATAACTACATTTAAGTATGAACAATTAAAAAGAAATTTTTATTTTAACGATAACGTGCCAAGTTATTTAATCACTATTTTGCATTATGTGTAATGTATTAATATATATTCAAATTATTATGTATTAATATATATTCAATATTCCAATTAAACTCCATAGTAGTATATAAATGTGTTTGGAATGGCTTAAACTCTATCCTGCTGTAAATGCGCCATGTGTGGAATATTGAATTAGGTTTGGGGCGTTAGCTTCATAAACCAGATATCTATGATACTGAAGTACTTTTGGTATTGTGGTTATATTACTCGACAACTGGCCCTAGCGTAATGGGTTCGTATCGCAACCTTCAAAAGCCACATTGGTGCCCTTCACTACCTGACCTTCTGACCTATCATGGTGCCATCTACCAACAGCAAAAAACAAAGCCGTCACCCACTTGACTCATCAAGAAAATAAAGCCGTCACTCACTTGGCGTAGCAAACAAAACAAAACCGTCACTCACTTGACGCAGCAAGCAAAACAAAGCCGTCATTCATTTGAAGCATCCACGCAATCGCAAGTTTGCCATTACGCTTGGTGCTTTAAAACCGTTCGTCTATCCAACGACCCCATTGGTACGGAAATACTGTGACGCTAGCTTCATAAGCCAGATAATATATACGATACTGAACTACACTTTTGTTATTGTGGTTATGTATTCAGATACTGGCTCTAGCGTCGCGGATTCGTATCGCGACCTTCAAATTTGTAGATAATCGGTGGTACTTCTGGGTGATGTAGGGGACGATTTGAAAACAAGAATAGTTTTTCCGATATTATCTTTAACATTTGACTAAAATTAAAAAATGCGAAGTCCCCCCCCCAAAAAAAAATACAATTTTTAAATCATCGAGGGGATGAAAAAAATATAACATAGAATCTTGACGTAACAGAGTTCATTCCGCTAGTTTTATCATTTCGAAAACACAAATAGGAAAACAATAAAAATTGATCTCAGCACGATTCCATTATAACATTGTAGAGAATTGCCCATATAACTATACATCTAATACTATTTTTTATATAAGAAATCCACATTTATAAACAACATCAATATAACAGATTTAGTAATGCTTTTTTGGCATGATCGAAAATAATTAGTTATGATGATATAAAATTAGTCATTTAGGAAAATCAGGGAAATCGTAGATAGACCCGCCACGAAGGTATACGGATTAACCATAAAACTACTGGCACAATTGTTTTGAATGATGGAATGCCGCAACTGCAACACTGGTGGGAACTATGGATGAGTCTGAAACACCATCACCAACGAAGATATAACCCTCCCCGTAGGAACTACGTCCCGTTATTGATAGGAGGAGTCCAACCACCATCTATTAGTGTACTCATCGAGGGTGGGAATATCCAACAACCTTATCTGAAGCATCTCATCTTCAATTACGAGGTGCCCCCCTGTGGGATAGAAAATCAGGAAACATGGAAGTGAACAAGACAGTTAGATAGCACCACCCCAGATTCTAAATCTTAAGGATTTTGGTGTGAGATATTCAATGGACTTCGCAAAGAAAAATTCTGTAATTATGTAAATTGTGAATGAATATAGTTTCTATTTGTAAATTATAATCCTGTACATTTGAGTGTGTGATTGCAATAAAATAAGCAGTTATTATATTTCTTTACAACAATTATTGTATTGTATTTCAATTATTTTCTATATTTTTCTTCTTACTTTCAACATAAATAATATTTCTACGACCCAGATTGAATATTAGTATAATACAGCTGAATATTGTTCAATAATATTTTACAGCATAGAGCATATTGCATAATACCGTGCAATATTGTGCATTATATGACCTGTATTAGGTTACATAATAAAATAGAAACTATGAGAATAATAAAAATGCTTTTGACGATCAAACGAAGTACTTTCATTGTATAAAGATATGTCGTATTAATAATTCTTGGAACTTTTTTATAATTTATTTCTTAGTTTTAGATGGGGTTTTCGAGGGGGGGGATAAAATGACCAGTAATCTACAAGATAATCTTGTGAATGGGGAATATCCATTCCCGATGATGTTATCCCTGACCCTAAGTCCATCATCATTATATAAATTGATGCGAGGGGAGGATTTCGTCCAACGGTGGACCCACTGGAATAAGACATCAGGTTGGTTACCATCTTACAAGAAATGAGTGTCTTTGATGACTATCTGCAATCTATAGTGACATGTTGATGGAATCAACAAAATAGATCATTAAATGCGTTTTTAGATAATAAAGTGGATATTACTGGGAAAATACAGCCAGCGAGTTTCTTGATATAAGTTCTTGGAAATATATTATTCTTTCTAAAAATTCACATTATATCTTGGTACTATTGATAAGAAAATCCTTGTAGTATTGTTTTTTTTCTGTTTCACTAAATTGTTTCTAACCCTATGCACCTGCTTTCAATTTAAAGGATTTCAAGAAAATAATCCTTTCACAACAAATGGGATAATCCTTTCACAACAAATGGGGACAACAGCGATTCTGATTTCAAAGATACTAAAAATGAAATAGCACAAATTTGGAAGGGTTTTTTTTTGTTTTGTGTCATTGAATTTGAGAATTCTACAATCGGTTTATATCAACATTTGAATTAAATGAAACCATCATTTTCTGGTGACAGAAAGTTTGGTGTTTTCATCCATTTAAAATTGTGTAACACATTTAAGATTTTTATTATTTTTTTAGTAATTTATAAATTAAACAATAATATATGTTGGCTTAACAACATAATTTGACATTAAAATGAAAATTATTATTGAAACCGATGAAAAAGTGCCTCATTATGTCCTTAATAAGGATTATTATTTCATTCTTATGAAATTAATTTAACATCAGCTTTTTTTAACCAGTACATATCCATTTTATTTTAAAAGTTACTACTTAAAACATAAAGACTAAATAGATTCCTACTGAAAAAAAGCAAG
The DNA here is from genome assembly GCA_026289955.1 of Argiope argentata. Lineage (NCBI taxonomy): Eukaryota > Metazoa > Arthropoda > Arachnida > Araneae > Araneidae > Argiope > Argiope argentata. The sequence goes on from JAOUZG010041683.1 coordinate 9,487, forward strand.
AATAAGGAACTCATTAGATGATTAAGTGAAATTATAATTTATCTTCAAATGAATCAGAAAAGAGGATAGCAAATTCACCCTATTTCTAGAATCTAAAAAAACATTATGTCAGTAATTTTAATATATTTTAATTCACCCCTTTATTATTTGTCTATATGAATACGAACTTCTTAAGATACTATATTTTAACTACAAAAAAGGGAAATAGGCGTAATTAAAAAATAAGTTTTGAGTTATTTAACAACTTTCTTTTGTTCTACTTCTTCTAAAAAAATATGAAAAATAATATTGCCGAGTATATTAAAGAAACTCCATATATGAAATATTAATATAACTTTGTTACATTAGATATTGAAGTCACGTTAATTCAGCCTTTAATCATTTTGCTAATATATTTAGGACTCCCAGATTCAAATTATGGATATATCATCCAATTATTCGAAGAATGTTTTTTTTTCTCTATATATATTCACTTTACGAAATAAATATAAATAAGACTGAAATTACCCCTGAATGAATTAAGTAATCCATATCACATTAAATATAGACTTGTAATTAAAATTCCAATATTAATTATTAATATATTAATAAGAATAATTTTTTTTTGTTTAATGATTGATTTTGTACACATCAGTTGATAATTTTATCATAAGAGAGTATATTATTTTTTTGTGTCTTGTTTATTTCTCAATATGAATAGAAAGATTTAATTATTCAATATTGTATCAAAATGAAGTTTTCAGTTAAGACGATCAGGGACCTTTAAAATGATTTTTTGCAATTTTCTCCTTAGCAATTTGAAATTTTACTGGCTTAAGAGTAACACTATAGGAGATGACACATTAAATTGTTAAGCATTATATTAATTTATTTATGAGTTAGATGAGTTAACATAATATTTAATAGCGATAATTAACGTTAATGATAAATGTTCCATGTGTTAAAAATTCGTTCGAAAGCACTCCAATTTTTATTACTGCTTTCTATAACTTTTTTGAAACAAATATAAGGGTTATTATTGAAATTTGAGTTCGAAATATCAAAATTACCCAATGCAATAACTTAAAACTACAGATTTTTTTAAAATTTTAAATAGTTTTTTATTGCATTGGTTAATATTTGACATTTCGTATTCAAACATCAAGATTAATCCCAACTTTTGTTTCAAAAGGGTTAGTTAAAGTATTAATAACTTTCGAACAAATTTAGAACAAATTGAACATTTTTCATTAACATTATTTATAGATATTAAATATTATATTAACTCCCAACTCATAAACACATTAATGTAATGCTTTAAAATTTTGTTTGTCATCTCCTATAGTGTTACTCTTAATGTCTGTAAAATTTTAAATTATTAAGATGAAAATTACAAAAAAATCCTTTTGAAGGTTCCTGGTCGCCTTAAATAAATTTAATAAATATTCGTTCTGTTTTATGGATTAACTTTTAATATAATATCTATAATCATCTAATATGTATTCTGAATTTTTTTTAAGTAGATTGTCATTATTTTTTATTAAATTTTCGATTTTGGTGTTTGATATTATATGAATTTCTAGTATTTATATATAAATTTATTTTTTATATATTAATTTTCCCATAAGTCTAATAGGTAATGGACCATTATACTTGTTATTAACTGATCCATTAGAGCACACAATAATTACAAACGCAATAGAAAGAGAAATAATGGAAACATATACCTAGTGAAACGTATATTTCATAACTGAAAGTGACTTTTTGTATACCAGAAATATAATCCTTTAATTGACACCCATTCCCGTTTCACAGAACATATAATGCCCATTCTTTACCTGTACACAACATAGGTTTTATTTTAGTTTACCTAAGATATACAACAAAGGATTTGTCCAATATATCCATTGGGACTCCGACCACGATGAACTTTTTGCATGTTCTAGGGAAAGAAATATGACTACCTTGCTAAGCATTATATCATTTCTCCCAAGAATGTCAACGGTGAATATATCATGAGAATTCTTGCAAAGGAAGGGCTTAGTGAAAGCTGCAGAAACTGTTCTTCCTGTGCTTTCACATTGTGCTAGAGATCCATGAGTAACAATTTTTAAGAAACTTTCTTTAAAAAAAAGATTTAGGTGCTGAAAATATTTTCAAAAGAATAGTCAGAGCTGCCTGTATGAAAGAAAAGGAAGACATGGACTAAAATGAATTCTTGGAAGATTTTGTTCCGGGGAATAAGAATGAAGCTTAAACACAGGATTACTAACTAAGGTGACACTAAGAAAATATTATTTCAATAAAAATATTTTCAAAAAAAAAAGAATAATAATTGTCTGCATGAAATAAAAAGAAGACATTTAATAAAATGAATTCTTGAATGATTATATTCAGGGGAATACGAATGAAGCTTAAACACAGGATTAGCAACTACGGTGAAAATAAGAAAATAATATTTCGATTCACATATTTTCAAAAAAAGTATAAAAACTGTCTATGAAATAAAAAGAAGACACATAATAAAATGAATTCTTCAAAGATTATATTCCGGGGAATAATAATGAAGCTTAAACACAGGATTAGCAACTGAGGTGAAATTAAGAAAGCATTGTATCAATACAAGTAGTTGTATCAATACAAGTTAGATTAGTATGCATATTTTAAATATTATTTCAAAACAAATATTTTGTTTCATTTATTAGCAAATTAATATTTCTTATCTGAATGTTTCTATAATTATAGTTGAAACTTAACAAAACTAGATATTAAATAATTGTAATGATTAATACTTCGATTGATCGAAGTTACATTATTTTAATTAAAAAATAATGTAAAAGTCAGATTATTATGCACATTATAAACATAGGTCAATACTATTTAATTTTTTTTCTGAATTAAAATATTATTGTAAAATATGCTAGATGTCATAACAAATTAAAATTGGAATTAGGAGCAATAAATAAAAAGAAAAAATAATAATGATTAAAACTGGAATTAATATTTGAATGTATTATTTATCGCAATCTGCGGTAACAGGCATTATGTCATAAGATTTCGTCATTAAAAACAGTTGGAAAAAGTACTGCAGAAAGCTGATTTTTCAGAATTAAACAAATCCAACCGGCCTTCTGGCACAGAGGTAGCGCATTTTCCTCGTTTGTTAAGAGTCCTGGTTTGAGGATGGTTGTTCTTCTGTGTGCTATCTGTACCCCCTACAAAAAGGGATTGTGCAAGCAAGTGTCATGAGTGTGTCGCTAAGTTGTACTCTTGGCCCTAGTTGGCGCTAAAACAATCGCTCCTTTCGGCTTAAATCTACTGCTGTACCAGTTTGTTCATAGGGGAGGTTTGTTCATAGACTTTTTCATAGAGAAGTGCCATAAGTAACAACAACAACAAAACAAATCCAAAAAAATTCTAAAATTTATCAATTACTTAAATTTAATAATAATAAAATTACATAAATAAAAAATAATAGGCATTTCTAAAGATTGATATGATTAAAAATGTAATAATTAAGAAAATAGGCAATGAAATTCCAAAAATCTAAAATGGGTATATCCACCATTTAATATTATTTAAATAAGAAATTAAATCAAAGCAAAAAAAAAAAATTCTTTCGTAAATTGAAATAATCCTTATCTTGAAATTTAATTCTTCATCATTATGATAAAATTGTACTTATATACTTACTTGCTTTTTCTTTTACATATATACATATATTTTCTCTTATATAGTTATAAATTTATATTGATAAATTCATAACTATTGCTATACTTATAACTACAATTAAATCAAAAGAAAATTTAAGTATAGGAAATTTTCTTCAAAGATATTAATTTTTAGACTGAGATAGATATTAATTCGAAAATATTATTCAAAGATATTAATTTTTAGAAGAAAAAAAACAGTTTTAATGAGTTTTTAATTTAAAACTTATGTGCTTGAATATATTAAATTGTTTCTTGAAATCAAATTAAGTCTTCTCTAAATAAATCTTTTTTTTGTATTCTTATGGCGCTTCATATTTGTCTATTTAAAGTTCTTATAGCATATTACTGGAATTAAGTCAGATGATTTAGAATCATGAAACGATAAATTATTCCAGACTGGGAGGAATAGAAAAATGGTAATTTTAGTTTGAATATGGTGGTAGTAGTTATTACAATTATTCAAAGAAATCCTAATATTCTTATTATAACTATATCTTTATAATAGCAAAAACGATGAAAAGAAAATATGCCTTTTAGTATGACTTTTATTGATTGATAAAGTTTTTTGTTGTTGTTGTTAGAAAAATGTGATGAAACATATCTACAAGAATAATTTCATATAACTAAGTGTGACAAGTACATAATTGTTTTAGGTATAAATCTGTTTTAAAAGCATCATTATAATTTATTGAATCTTAATTATAACGAAAGAAAATTTCAAAGCTATACCTTTTAGCCTCAAAACAAATTATTTCATTAAAAAGTTCTTTTAAAAACATGAGGTTTTAAGACAACTTTTCATGACGTTTTTACCCCCTTTCGTTTCAAAGAACTTTACAAAATAATGAGAAATCAATTTTACAATAAATATTTTAATGAATTTCAATCTACACTCATATGCGTTAAAACGGTATTGAAGATTGTTTGTGAATTGTTAAATGTTTCTTGGGAACTAAATAATTAAGTTTAAATTTTATAAATAAAACGAAAATCAATTTAAGAACATGTCATATCTAGGATTCTAATCTTTTTTTATTTTATTTTAATGCAAAATGACAGGATTATAATCCTACCGAAAAGTTTTTAACAGATTTGAATTTGTTTGCTGAATTTTTATAAATGAAATAAAGAAACGTATGTTTTATAAATGAAATAAAAGTAGATACGTCTTTTAAAAATGTATCGTGCTAAGATACTTTGGATTTTAATCTCATTAATGTGTAATGTAAAGTATCAGGACTATAATCTTTTTGAAAAGCCTTTATGAATTCTGTGTTTTTCTTTTTTCTTTTTCTTTTTTATAAATGAAAAAAATCATAAATAGAAATATATTTTTATATATATAAATGATACAAACATAGGCAAGTCAATTAAAAAATGTGTCAAGATATCTTATATTCTAATTTCACCATTTTAAATGTAAAATATCAGAACCATAAATTTTAAAAAGGATTAAAGGATTGTGAATTTATTAATGATAAAAAAAAAGACTTTTTTTGTAAATGAAAGAAATAAGACTATAATTAAAAAATATGTCATATTATATCAAACTTTTCCTTCGATTCCAAAAGCATTTATTTTTTAATGTCAAATGTAAAAACTTGATCTTTTAAAAAAAATTCATTAGTTTCGAATTTTTATGATCTTTTTAATAAACATAATATTAATGAAATATTTTGCTCATTTATTACTTTTTTTTTAGTTCCGGCGAATGAATTTGAATTGTCCTACACAGAATTGAGTGATGCATCAGTCAACGTGACGTGTGAGGCACAAGGACTTTTTCCACCACCTGTGCTGAAGCTCTACTTGGGTTCTTCAACAGGCAGTCCACTTCAAACAGTGACAGACGCCGTTTCAGTCTTCAAACCCAAATATTCAGGTGCCTACGACGCATTTTTGTACAGGACGTTCAGTGCCAATGAACTGTCAAAGAATGGTGCATCGTCAGTATTCGAATGCTTCTTAGAACTACCCGGCACCAACTACGCGAGAGCCAAAAGAATTGCTTATTACCCTGGTAAGTATTGGGATAAAAATATTTTCTTGTTGATATATTATTACAGTTTTAGCTCATATTGAGAACTAAATTTGCTTCAGTATTTGCATAAATTATAAATTAGAAATATTGCTGAATGTTTTTAATTCTTTCAAACGCGTTATGCCATCAGTAAATATTTAACTAAAAATAAATCTAGTAGCATTAATTCTATAAATTAATATATGAGGAAGATGTATAAGCAGGGATTATAAGGGAGATTAATATCTGAGGAGAATAAATGCAGGACGTGGGTTTTAGAATTGTTATAAAATATTTCTAAAATCTTTCTCTCTTTATATATATATATAT
>JAOUZG010041683.1:15628-27790 GCA_026289955.1 Argiope argentata
ATAGAGAGAGAGAGAGAGAGAGAGAGAGAGAGAGAGAATTTTAAGAAATATGTAAGTTTTAGTTTGAATAAAATGCATGAAGAATAAGTTATAGTTCAGAAATTTATCAAATTATTATATTAAATCGTATCATTCAGTAAATATTTACCTAACGTTACACTTTAAATTTAAAAAAAGCATAGTTGCTGTAATTCTAGAAATTAAGGTATGAATATATTCAAGATGTTGAGCATGCTATAGTTATAAAATAGGTTTTATAAGTATAACATAGGGCAAATAACTGTCATTAAACAAATATATGCCAATTAAAAACATGAACACATTTTGAAATTTTTAAGAAACATGCAATTACTTAGTTGAAATATATACAAAACCGAAATTACAAATTTGGAAATTTATTAAAAGTTTCGCTTTATGATTTTAAGATAATTTAAAAACTTAATTTCTGAATTAAAGAATCAGCTGTGTTTTTTGAACAGATCCTTAAACAGAGGAATTTGGCCTGTAAATTCCATAATATTCAAAAAGTTCTTCAATTTATGAAACTTTAATGGACTATTAATCAAATATCTATCAGTTAAAATCAAGAAAAAAATATAAACTTCAAGAATTACCTAATTTTCTAATTAAGAAAAGTTAAAAAGTTTTAATTTAGAAACTTATTAAATGATTCTTTCAATATCTGGATGATTACGTAAAATTATAATTCATTGAGAAATGTATGCTACATTTTTACCGAGTAGTTAAAGTCTGAAATTTGACATATATATATATGTTATGGAATTTCAAATTTCAAGCACATTAGGAAAAATTAAAATTATATAGTAATTTTTGGGATGCGTCTGCTTATTCAGTCAATAAGGAATTTAAAAAAAACAGTTATAAATTATTATACTTAATATCAATAAAATCTCTGTATTGGATTTTATTTTATAAAATTTTCGATAGAAGATCATATACCAAAAATTTAAAATTTGAGAAAACAAACTTTAAAATGCCTTTAAGAAAAATATGAGACTCCATATAATATCCTATATGATGAACTCGGGAATAAAATTCAAATTTGTAAAGCAAAATATATATAAATTTATTACATATAATTAATAAGTAAAGCAAATATACATAAATTTATTAAAGGTAATACAAATAGTGGATATTTTCGCCATAAATAAAATTTGAACCTCGCATGAATGAAATTTTACTATAAAAAAATCCTCAATTAAAATGCCTATAATGAAGTAATCAATATGTTTAATAATCAATATGTTAATAAAAATAACATGGAATTTTTATGAAAAATGAAGCTTATAAAAACATAATTGAATATTGGGAATCGATAGCAAATCATATAGAAAAGTTTAGTATTAAATATGTCTAGACATATTTATTGCTATTTCTGAGGTTGAAATATTACAACAATCTCAAAATAAATACTCTCTTTCAAAAGAATCGCTAATATGACAAAATATTTCACTTCAGAAATGAACATATGTCGTATGTCTTCATTCATTTCTCTGCTTCTATTGAAGACGAAATTTTGGAACAGTTTCCAAATTAATACAATTTTTCAAGGGTTTCACTAAGTTACTATTTTTATAAGTTTTATAGAAACTTCACTTCAGATATGGACATATGTATTTGGTATCAAATTTCTCCATATACCTTTCTTCGCGCTACCTCGAAGTTAAAGTTTTGGAACGATCTTGAAATTAATATGTTCTTTCAAAGGTTTCAGTGCGGTGCTTTTTTTCTCTGACATTTTGAAATGAAATAAAACGTCAAGGAATTTTCTTTTCTTTTCTTTTTAACACAAGATCAAAATTCATTTTGAGCTATGGTCTTCCTTTTCTCAGACGACTTGGTTTAATATCTCAAAAAAGAGACGTAGCAGTATATATATATATATACTCGATAGTAAGAATAGTATAAAACGTTCCCTTGAGGCAGGCTCATAAATGGATGACGTACAAAGGTACGAAGCAATAATGGAAAGTTTTGAAAGGCATGTAAAAAAAAATAAGGAATTGAAAAAATAACATATTTTCATGCAGTAGGAAGGAAAAAAATCGGTTTATTGCAAGAAAGTTATAAATGAAAAAAAAATATTGCGTGGTGTATATATTTTCCGCTGAAAGTTTTATTTCGTCCTTCAACTTCAAGTGCTTCACTTTTTCCTTGTGTTTTATTAAGTTCGCTGTCAGCAAACAAAATTGTTTGGAAAGAAACTCAACTTTTGAAAAGTTCTCTTCATTGGCCGCCTCTTTTAGACTTGTTCGTTAAATTGCATACACTTTATCATACGCCTTCCATATAAATATTTGCTTTTGGCTTTAATGCATATGCGACCAAGTAGTGTGTTTGATAAAAATGAGGAATGCACTTTCCTCAGAAAATTTCATAGCAAGTTGGCAATGAATTGATCAATATGTTATGTTAAAATTTTTATTATAGAAACATTGGTTGTTATTCTCAGGCAGATATGTTTATTATTTCCCTAATACAATCTATATTATCTTTATATTTCATATTGTAATAAGAGGGTGTAACTTCATGAAAATGGTTTAAACTTTATTTGAAAATTGAAATCCATTAATGATTTTTACAAAACCATTAAAAATTTCATTGTGCACCTACTTAATTTCTATAAATACAAATATACTTATTTTAAACCACAAAAGAAACTAAATTTCAGATCTGAGCAATTTTTTGTTGATGGAATTTTCCGTAAAAACAAAAGTATTATATTTAACTGTTAATTAATCAAAATTTTGATTGGAAAATCATAAGATACGTTTTAGGATACATTTTTATAGGCTAAATATATATGTGTTATTATTATCATTATAAGATATAGAAACTTTCTTGCAGATGATTAAAATACACAAATTCCTCTTTATTATTACAAGAAAATGATTTTTTAGATTTTTCCTATTTTTATCACTATTTAAAAAGCTTTAAAATAGTGATAAAAATTGATCATCTTTATATTTGCATGTGCCTTGGTATATCACATTTCTCATACATCCATTTAAATGGAGATATTACAATAATAAATATGTTATACATAATTTATTATAAAGATAATGTACTCCTATAAAATAATGGGGAACTCTCTTTATTTAAAAATTTATTACGGTTGAGTTTATTCATTTTTCCGCTAATTTTTATGATTTTCGTCATTTAATGAAATTCTAAAAATAAGCAGCCCTAAAATCTTTATTTTTCATGTGTTTTTAAATAACATGAACATTATTTTGTCAAAAGTGCAGGATTTAATTTTGATGATAATTTAAAGTTTATAATCATTTATCTTCTTATCAAAATTGGTAATTAATGATAACACATCACCAAATTTATGGTTCATATTCAATAATTTCAGCTTTCAAAGCGCTAACAAGAGTTATTTTCTGTCAAAGAAAAATTCAAATAAAATGTTTATTTAATATTTAAAAAAGTGAGTAAAACCAATTTGTTTTATTTCAGTTAAGAGCTATGAAAAAAGCACTTTAGAAGAGGAAGCCCTTGAAAGAGCATATTAATTTATTGGTAGTTGCAAGAGTTTAACTTAAGGACAGCACAAAATGACGTATATGAACACGTGACAGGGGTCGAAGGATGCTTGGAAAATCACGAACGAAGTGATTAGTCCCTGGATGGCGTCCAGAATGAGCAATTAAATTAATTAAATCCGAAGCTCCAAGTGGCTCGCGAAAAGCCACTTGTTGCTATTGGAAAAATAAATAAGCCAAGCGTTAGTTGTGATGGCAATTAAATGCATACAGAACTTGAATTTCTAAGCATCTAGGGAAAAATAAAATGGTTGCGTCAAGTACAATTCAAAAATGATTATCATTCTTTTGAGTACTTATCTTTTATGAATTTCTATTATTTTCTGATTTTTTTATCCTTTGTTTGGAAGAGGTATTTTATTCTTTGCATTAAAATTTTGGTATTGGATTTGAAAATGGTTATTAATTTTTTTTTTTGTTTCAGAGAATTCAATCATTTATATTTTTTAAAAATATATATTTTTTAACAGTAAAACCTCCCCTCGATTTTGAAATAGTTGGCTGAACCAAATAATAACTCCATGCGAATTTCACAAATTCAAAAGTTGAAAAAAATAATTAGTATTCAAAACCATAAAGTCTTTATTAAGAGCAATTGGTAAACTATGATTTAACCTTCATGGGAGCTTACAAACGATTCATTTTTATTTTAGGAAATGATATGAATTAATTAATATTTTGAATAATATATTTGATTAAAAGTTAAAATTCAATGAAAGATTTTTTTTCGATTCCCTGAAACTTTTTTTTTTCAATTTCTTGAAAAAAGACTTGTGTAAAACTGTGAAGTTATGATTGACGAAACTAATCAAGACATAGGAATCAAAAAAAGTTTGGATTATTTCGTTTTTTTGCAGTACATGTATCAGCAATTGGCCAATTGTGAGCCAAAATATAAGATAAGTTTTTATTTGTCCCAAAATATCTATAATTAAACGAAAATTAAAATGCAATTTAAAAAAAATAATTGAAATGCAAATCTAAATATATTAAATATAAATCTTAATGAGTATTTGTAATTGCAAATCCATGAAGAAACTGAAAAAATATGTTACAACAATGTAACACATAATGTAAAATGTGTAATGAGGGAAAACTATGTTAACAATTATGAACTATCCGGACATTTAGAATTAAAAATGAGAATAAGAGAATCTAAACAAGTCAATCCAGAGAATTTAATTAAAATTAATGAAGAGTAATATATAAAATAATTTTTTAAATTTAATGTTATCAAAATCCGTAAAAGTAATTTTTTAATGGAATAAAAATGATAAAATTTAAATAAATATCAAAGTTTGAATTTAATCTCTATACTATGAAAGCGTATTAACTGATAATTAGTATAACTAATTTTCAAGAAATATATATGTTTAAGACAATATAAATAATGACTTAAATAGGTTTTATTATCTTTTTCATTGTTTAATAATCGGCACATTGTTAAGGAAATTCTCACAATAAAGGTGTGAAGTTGCAGATAAAATGCAGACTTTACTATCTACGAAACGTGTATTAAATATACACAGCACACACGCAGTGGATTAACACTATTTTGTTTGCTAATTACGGCTAATAGCAAATATCTAGAGCGTGCGCAGAAAAGAAAAGATGTTCTTGCAAGCTAAGTCAACTATCACAGCTCGCTCTCCGAACTGATGACTAACTGCTTCTCCCCACGTTGCGACATATACATTGTTCCACTAAAGTGGGCGGTACAAACACAAAAGCAGCGCGGAAGTTCCAGGATAGCGTGGAAATTTCTTCAACATTCCTTAGGAACATTTTTTTTTTATTTCTTAGCTTCCATTCCACATTTTAGCGCGTAGTACAAGCCCTCAGCGACCTCATTATTTTTGCAACACCCCTGCAACACCAAGTTTGTTAAATACGGCAATTTTTTTTGGAAATCCCCTTTCAAATGTCTTTGTCGTTGACTTGCGATTCCTTTACAGTCAATTTTATACAATTAAACTATTTGCAAATATTTACAACAAAATGTACATCTAATTTACACAAAATTTATAACAACATGTAAGGATATTTAAATATCAAAAGTATATTTAGCAGTAAAACGTTATTTGATATAGCTATTAAATAATATAAAGGAAATGAAACTAAATTTTCTTATGTGGTATAATATTTTATTTTAAAAAAATGTGCTCTAATCCATTTATAAATTGCTACTTGTACCGATTTCTGGTATATACGTAAAATAATGAAACATCCACCCACTTTAAAAATGGCAAAATTTTCTTATTTATTAGCAAAACAATTCTGATACATGCCATAGTAATCTTTAATTAAATATCTATAATATAGTCCAACAGCTGTCATTTGAATTTATTGTCTTACCACACAACTCTTCTTCACATTGCTGAAATGCTGAAAACGGAACATCACCTAAATAGAGTTCAGAATATTCTTTGCTTCAGAAATGTGAAACAAGGCGGTTCCCCAGCTAGCCTATACATCAAACTTGACAGAAGAGTGAAGACGTACACGCTTTTCTTTAAGAATCTTAAGTCGTAACGTCTAAATTACTTTGACTTGTTTGCCATGTCGTGCAGATTTGGTGAACTATACAAAGACACGGACTAGTTTTCAACCACAAGGCTGCTGGGGAAAAAGAAAAATATTTCACCTTGCAGCTATGAAGATTCTAAAGTGATTATAGTATTTAGAGGCATCTGCTTAGTTCAGTTCCATGATATTAAAATAATTCCATTCAACTTTCTTAATTTCAATTGATATGGTTTTTAAAATAATTAAAACAAATATAAAATGTCAAAATGAATTTAAAATAAAATTAATGATAAATTATTATCATATGAGAACATGATGTTGTTTTAGCTAGAAGGTTTTGGTATCTCCGAAATTTGAAGGCACTATCATTGGTAAATGGTGAATCACCTGAGCCCTGTTATTTGTGGTTTGTTTAGCCAGTATAGTTTGAAATATTAATTAAAGCTACTATCAATTGCTTTTTGTTTGTCGTATTTATGAAATGACGTCGTCTTACAGCTTGTTTATGATATCTTAATTTTACAAAATTAATCTCACTATTAGATGCTTATTGGCTTTTTTTTTTAATTTTTCAGTTTTAACTATTGCAATTTTGTAAAACGTGACTTATATTTATTCTTTAATAATATTAAAAGTGCATTCTTATTATTTGCATTTCTCAAAATAATGTAAATATTAGAATATGATTTTTATACCAATCTGCCCTACGTTCATCGGATTTTACCACATAAACAATAGCTTCCAATAATAGTGAATTTTTTATAGATATTACTGTTTTTTTTAATATTAAAATTGGTCGAGCTCCAAATTTTTCTTTTTCAGCTTGAAAATTTAAAATGGGAGTTTTAAAAAATTGTCATTAGAGAGAGGGAGAAAAAGAAGTCTCAGAATTTTTTCAAACCGGCTTAAACTGGTTAATAATTTAAATTAATTAAGGCAAATAATAACTAAAAAAATAATATTGTTCTCATATGATAACTTGGAATTTTTGACCCTAGATTTTTTTTATTTTAATCTGTCATTAGCATTGTTTTAATTGATCAAACAATATTTCAAATTTGAGACAATTCGACATAACATAAAGATTCATATACACTATATATTACTATAACAACGTGAAAAATACTGCATTAAATACTATAAGGAAATGAATCTGAACATAAATTTAACTTAAACGTATTTTTCTATTCTCCTTTTTAACATGTTATATTTTCGAAATTATATTTATCAGTAGCTTCTATAACTTAGTTATCTACTAGTTCATTTGTAATGTAATAATTAATTTTCAATTTTCAGAATTCAAATATAGAAAATATAAATATTTCTTTTGATGATGTAGTTCTGCTACCTATCATGAGAAAATTTAATTAAATGTTTGAATTTTAGTAAATATTCTCACGATAAAATGCAGATCAAATGCTTGAAGTTTCTTTTTTATATTTTGATATGAGATGTTAAACATTTTATGCTTTTGCGCTTTTTGTTAACACACGCTGGTTTTTTAAAAACTTTTTTTCAATTATGTTATCAATTCAGCTACTTTCGCATAAATCTAAATTGATATCTTTGAAAGTTTCCATTTATACTATGTATAAATTTGAATTCCTTATTTAATCTGCTTTTAATGAGTCGCTCCTATTATTAGAAATTTTCTCAAAAATAAATTTATCGAAAAATATTTCATACCTTTAATTAGAAAATAATCTTTAACTTCAGTTTTTCTTTATTTTTTCAATGAAATTTATCCCCATATAATGCCTAAAATGTATTAATGAGTCAACATATTTTTCGAATATGCAATTTCAGAATGTTTTCTTTTGTATCATCACTCTATAAATTATTTAGATCAATTTTTCAAAAGAATGGAAAAAGTAAAACAAATATCGCGTATCAATTTCCTACATTTCCTAAGGTTCCTTATTTTCAGTTCAAGTTTCTGAAGTTTTCATTCGTCTAAATTTTGTATCAACTCTAAGCATATAGTAAAATGATGAGCGTGTGATGATAATAACCTATGTTTACAAAACAAATATCAATAAACTTTTTAAATGCATTTTAATTAAGTTGTTTCAATTGATAACTAGTTGAATTTGTAACTGACTTATTCGTTGCGACTACCTGTTGCTAAAAATTATACATATTGTACACATAATATATTCTGCAAATTATATATATTGTATAATTATAATTATTCAATATGTATAATTTGATCTTAATGAAATGAAATAGATTTAAATTCATTTTTATAGACAATTTTTTAATCAATGTACCTTTCTATTCATTAATCCAAGCATTTTCCTAACTTTCTACCCTTTAATCTTTAAATTATATGCAAGTAAAGAAGAAAATGTTTAAAAACGAGCTGATTTAAAAATTGTTTTTGCCATTGATAAATTTTGAACTAACCCTCAGTCGTAAGTAAAACAAATTTTCAAAGCTTTTATAAAATAATGCCTTTTATTGAAATGTATTTCAAGCAAGAAAAAACCTAATTTTTATATCTTGATCATGAATTCTGGAGTGATAAAACCTAAGATGAAATGTAATAAATTTATTGAGAAATGAAATCGATTTGAGCTTCATGTAATATGTAATTTGAAGTCTGCTTAATATATTAAAAAAATTAAAACTAAAAATTATTAAAAGACAATTTTATAGTAATATAAAAATATTTTTTCTATAATACTTGTGAAATTCCTCCAAAAAAACTAGAAATTTCACAGACTTTTGAAATAAATTTTCAAAACATTCTTAGAAAACTGTTAGGCGTAATAAAAATTTGCACAAGCACATGCACTAATAAGTCTTTTTTCTGTCTCTTGGAAGAGACAGAAATAAAATAATTTAACACTTTCCAGTGCCGAAAAATCAATTTTTTCAAAACCCTTAATTATTATTTTATATATTTATAATATGTATATACATTTGTAGTTATTAAATGGAATAAAATTTCCACACAAATAATAGAAATAAATTTTGCAAACCCACAAATTTAATCCTTCACGGGCATGTAAGCTGAGTGGTAAAATAATATATTATTAAATTTTCTAAAAACTTTTAATTGTGATTTATTATTTATTAGCAATTGATAGTAGTTAAAATTACATATTTCCGTAGTTATTTTTAAAATCTTTATATTTTATTGTCTTTACCGTTTCTGAATCCTTTAATAGGAAATTTTAATCTATAAGAGAGCAATAATATATGATGACATATGAATTTTGAATTTTGTATAAGAGGAATAATTTGTAATAATTAATTTAATAAATTATTCTTCTTAAACAAAATTGAATAAAAAAAGTTTATTGTGTAAGGATTTATGAAGACCTTTTTTTTAATGTAAATTTCTATGATACCAGGAGAAAACATTCAATATAAATTAATACATTTTCATTCAATTTATATTCAACTCACATTCACTGTTATATAAGTTTAATTAACATTTTCTAATATATAATTAATATTTTCCTAACCGTAATTAGTTTCAAACATTGCTATTAAAATGTAAAAACGACTTCAATATTAAATTCCATAATTTAATATTTACTTATACAGAATATATAATTTTAAGAATTCATAGTCAATATTTTACATAAAAACCATTAAATTTAATATTTATATATACTATTTTAAATTTTCATAAAACTTAAATTTATTCCCTGATTCTTTCTAACGCAAGACATTTAACATCATGATTAATTAATTTCAAATGTTTTGAAGAAAGGCTTTTGTATTTATAATTTATAAGAAAATGTCTAATAAACAAAATATTACTCTATCTTACGAATTTTTGATGATAAAAAATTTCCGACATTCCCAACAGTTACCTTATCAATTTTATTTCTTTTAAAAATGCCTCATATAATAATTTATAATCAAAATCTATATAAATAATTAAACTCTTAAAAGTAATGGAGAAAAATTATAGACTGGATCTTTTATATTCATTTATTAAATTATTACAGACCCTGAAATGTATTCAAAAATTTAATGCCACCAATTCGATAAATAACAGGAGAATGTTTAATTCTGGTGATTGAAATTTTTCTAGAATAAATAAGGATTTACGTAATAAAAAGTGGAGTAAATTTATCTCAATGATAATAGCATTTTAATATTTTATTTATATCAATAATTGAAATGAAATTTTTCGAAAGGCTTTTGAAAATGGGATTATATCTCTAATCTCTAAAGCATATTATATCCCGTAATGATTTAATGGAAATATTCCCTCGCTTTTGGTTAGTTCACTCATTTTTTTTCAAGTTAAGCTTTTCAAATTAGTTCTGAAAGCTTTAATTCATAAATAATTGATGGAAATTAATTTCTAATATTAGAACATTTCAATATAGGCATTTTATTTATAGGTAATAACATTCCATTATACTTAATAAATCTGTCTATTTTGTTTATTGATTAATAATTGTTCTGTTTCAAAACGAAACTTGTTATTTTGTTTGTTTTCAACATTCCTGAGATAAATCAAATTCAAAGAGTAGTAGGATTTTTAGTTGAAAACAATTATACTTTAGAACAAGTGTTGAAATAGTTAACAAAAGATCAGTTAATATCGATAAAAAAATAGAAATTGTTATATTATTTATAATTTCATTCTTCTTTTATTTTAAGGAATGTTTTTGATGATGAAAATTTTTTCTGTCCATAATTATCAAAATTGATTTTGGATGGCACATTAAAATTCAATTGTTTAATTTATGCTATATTAAATAAACTGCATTAATTTTCATATCACATCTGCGCATAAAAACTTTGGATAGATCATATAATTTAGAATAAAGTTTTAATCAAACATGACATATAAATAATCATTATATTTTCATAAGACTAAGACATTATTTAAACTGACATTTCTTTATTAGAATTCCATTTGAGATCCACATTCAAATGCTTTACTTCGTCAGATTGGTTTTTTTTTTTTTATTTTGTCCCTAATTTAGAACTCTTTTTTTTACTTTCCATGAAAAAAAAATACTTCTTTGAGTTTAAAATTCTTTCTTGCATTTGCAAGAGGAAAGTAAATAGATTTAAATTAATAACTTTATTTCAAATCTTCATTTCACGTTGTAAAAAAAAATATAAAGGATTTAACTGTGCCCCATATTTCTATTTGTAGACAAGTATTAACTTTGACAGAAAATTACAAAAAAAATTAAATTTAGAAATTTAAAATTCGAAAAGAAAAGTGGATTTAAATAATGTTGGGAAAATTTATGAATCGCTTTGATAATCATAACATGTTAAACAATTTCTTCATGTTTTATTTTGAGTAATTTCAAATTTCTTTCATTGTAATCTAATAGATGTCGTGTATATACAATTAAAATGACCTGTTTAGTTAGCTTCAAAATATTTCAATTTTTTTATTGAAATTTATCTAATCACACACACACACACACTTGCAGTCATGGATGTTACTTTTATATCATTAATTCAAAAATAAAATTTATCAATGAGAAAATTATGTTTGATTTTTTCATGAAAGTGACAGATTGAGAAGTCTAAGAAAAGTCTATCCAACCCTCCATACTTATTAATGTAAACGCTGTGACTGAAAATAGAAATAAATATATAATTTTCCGTGCAAATTTATTATTAAAACTGTATATAGAATCAGACATACTTCAAATTGTGAGTCAAATCTATTAAAATATAAATTTTTTGTCTCTTTTTACAAGTGAATATACAATCTGAAAAATTACCATTAAAAATAAATCTTAAAAGAGTATTATTAACGTAAATATTTTTCCAATTTGGTAAGAATAGTTCGGAAAACCTCGTCAAAAATCTATATTTTAGATTTCTGCATTAAACTCAAAATATATTAGAAAATCTTCTATATGACCCTCGTAATGGTTTAAAATAGTCTTGAATAATTTAACCTAACCTTGTAACATGAGAATTAAAATAATATAAATAAAATTACTCTTATTAGTCACTTTATTCATTTTATTTTAATGATGACAATTTTAATTAATGACTTAATTTTATTTTAATGATGCAATAATAACACTTATATATATATATATATATATATAAGTGTTATTAT
>JAOUZG010041683.1:35590-55669 GCA_026289955.1 Argiope argentata
TATATTGTGAACTGTATAACGGATTCATTTTTTAATAATTTCATAATCACTATACTGCTATACTAAATTTTTAAATAGGAGATGATTTTATCGAAATTTGATTTGATCGCGAGATTTTCAATAATCATAAATTTTTTGGCATCTTTGAACCAAAACAAAGATTTTTAAAAGTACTTTTTCTATCTTGCTTTTTACATTTGCAGATTGTCTGTATGTGGTTAATTGAAACAATAAAGATAAAAAAAAATGTGCATATTGTTGAAATATAGATCTTCATCTAATTGCCTGTAAGATTCCCTAATAAGAAAATTCCGAATAGCAGCATTGGGTA
This sequence comes from Argiope argentata, assembly GCA_026289955.1. NCBI lineage: Eukaryota > Metazoa > Arthropoda > Arachnida > Araneae > Araneidae > Argiope > Argiope argentata. The sequence goes on from JAOUZG010041683.1 coordinate 35,922, forward strand.
TTGAAAATTGTATGAAACTGTTTGCTTAAGAACATAATAAATTACATTACCGAAAAGTTAAATTACATCGAAATAAGAAATTGCAAAACAAATTTTTAACTAAGTACACCGAAACGTAAACTGACTTTTTGGTGTTTATTATATCAATAAATAAGAAAAGAAATGTAAGAATGGAATTTGAAACGTGATATTTTTGATTCAAATTATATATTTGAAATAATCAGATCTCATTTGCTTGCTTAAATAGGAAAAAATATTTAAAATAAGTAACTGATTCTTCTTACTAAACACCATTTCTAAGACAGAAATATCCCATTTATTGGAAATATATAAGAACGTATAGAGATCGGTTTCATTGTTTTGATTTTTTTTTAAAAAAATTGAATATCAGTGGGAGAAACAAGAGAGATTGGTACAAGATTTATCGGAGATTGGAATTTTTGATTATCAAGTATAACATGAGAAAAACATATTTGTGAATGATGATACTGCATAACTCAAGAAGCACATCACAAAAATGATAATATTTGGCAATAATGTTTTTAAAAATCATGAAAACCTATCACTGATATCCGAAGATATAACAACATATAAAACCCCATCAGTAATATATTACATTGATATCCGGAGATATAAAAATATATAATACCCAATCAGTAATATTTAATATTGAGATCCGAAGATATAACAACATATAATATCCGATCAGTGTGATGTGGATATTCCATATATTTCCGAAACAACTCATTCTCAGCGTTTAAGAAACGGGAAATGAACGCGTGAGTCTATTGTTCTATTGTTCTTGTTATTTTTATCAGAACTACTGGACATAAACATAGGCATCAATAGGCAAAGACTCCTCCGGATTTCATCGGTTATTCCGGGTATATGGTAGTTTTAATGTTATTGTTTATGAGTGTTTCATGCGATTGCGGATCTTACACCAGTATATTTTCATCCATATTTTCTTTGATCAGTACAGATAGTTTTTAACCATATTTCTGCAAGTATTTTGGCATAGATTCAAAATCCACTGAAATCACTTGGATATTGTTTGTTTCCATATTATGTTAGATTAAATTATGAAGCTTGAAAGACAATCAAAATTCCTATTATCTTTGATTTTGAAGATTTTTCTTACATTCTTCTTCGGTTCTTGATTTATTAACACTGGAATGCTAACCAATTGTCTCCTGGACGAAAGCTTACGAAATAACTTTGACTATTCTTCTCCTATAATGGTAAATGGATTGTTCTACTCAGTACCTTAATATGACCTTGGGAGCTACAGACGAGGACTTACCTTTTCCCCGAAATATTTCTGCTTGTAATATATACAGAACAATAGTCATCTCAGAGATGAATGGTTATCTGTCCCGTTAGTATAGAGAAGGTATTTCTGTGTATGTTTGGAGATGTCGAAGCGTTTTCACGGAGAAAATTTGTGGGGTAGGACAGAAGCTGTCAGGGAATTATTGAAAGAATAAAGCGAGGAAGATTATTCTTCTTCTGAGAATGAATCGGAAGATGCAGATTTTATTGAAGATCTTGTTGCTCCATAGATGCAGAAGCATCTCAACATATCAACTTTGTCCCAATCACTTTAGACTATTATAATCGAACTTCCAAAACTGAATTTAGACATTCAACGAACGGAACAATCCAAAATGTTAAAAAAAAAGTATTTTGCCCATATAATTTGTGCAGAATGACGCGCAATGTTTGTTTTTTATGTTTAAGAGCAAAATGCGGAGAATATCACGCATATATGGGTAAAAATTGCTTCGAAAATAAATAAATAATATTTTTATCCTACTTGATAATCAATAGTTATGAAATCATCTGCAAGTAGTATGCTTTTATTAAAAATAGCTTTAAAAATTAATTTTAAACACACTTTGTCTAGGAGATGAATGGTTATCATTCTTGTTAGGTTTTTAAAGGTTACTTTTTTAGGGTTAAATTATTGTTTAGTTTTTCATTGAAATTTGAGAATGTTTTGTTACAATATTGAAAGCATATTTTAATTCATATTCATTAACTTTTTTCTTTGTTATCTCTTAATTCAAATCTTTCAAAAAGAGTGATTAATTATTTTTATTTTTACATTTTTAATCAAAGTTGCTCAGTGTTCAAAGAGTTAAAATAATATAATTCTAATTTGCAGTTGCTATTTTTCTTTTTGAAACTGAAAGCATATTTATTTGTTCTCACCGATTACATATTTTATATCGTTTTATTGATTGTTCTTACACATTCTTAAACGTTCCTTAAATTAGAGCGACATATTTTATTTCTTTGATTAATACACTTTTATCTTAATATTTTACCATATTGTTGAAAGGAAATTTTATTCTTAGATGCTGATGCTTTTTTCCTACTTTTTCTTCCTTCAATAACATACATTTATGTTTCACATGCCTTAATTGTTTTATGATTATTCGCAATGTATGGTACAATGTTTTGTTTTTTCTATATTTGAAATGTAGTGAAATATTCATTTGTTGTTGTAAGAAGAATATGAACAAGAATTAGTGACAATTAAAAAAATAATATCAGGCAAAGTAATTGCGACAAACTTGATACAAAGATAAATAAAAATACGGGAAAATTATTCTTCATATTAATTCGATATTAAAATATCAGATTTATAAGAGAGTGCAAAATATCGTTAAAGAGCATAGCAGTTTTGAATTATTTTTCTAATGGTTTATTTATTCCCAAATATAGACCCAATCTTTTATACATTTACTTCCATTGATAAGATTACCAGCAGAAAGAATAATATTTTGCTTTCTTGTATTTATAAGAAATATCAAGTGTTTTCAGTTCATTTCCTAAACACAGCAAAATAATCAAATACGTTGTTTTGAATATATTTTATCTGATAGATTTCAGCAAGACTTTATACAAATATCAAATACAATAAATCTCATTTCAACAAATTTCTGTGTTGTTTTTGCGTTTCAATAACACAGAGTTTTTAAAAATTGTTACAAAATATCTGTACAAATCGTTTGCAAAATCAGTAAGTGTTTTTAATGCCAATAGTCTAATTTCCTAAAGGAAAAAAAATGAAGTCAATATGTCATACCCCATAATTTTGTATCTTTGAGTGCTTTTTTTCCGTTGAAATGAATGGATAGACCGATAAATAGTTAATGTATATACAAAAATAAGACCACATATCAAAATTAAATTTTAATCTTTTGACCGTTTTGTTCTACAATTTCTTTTCAGAAAAAAGGCAGAATCAAAAATGTTCTTTTTTTCTGAAGTATCAAATGGGGTTTTTTTTCCGAAAATGCCAGTATCAAAAACGGTTTTCGTAAAAAATTGCAGTATCAAAAACGACTTTCAGGAAAAATTCCAATATCAAAAATGTTTTTCATGTAAAAAATCTAGTATCAAATAGGATTTTCATAAAAAATTCCAGTATCGAAAGTTGTTTTCGTGAAAAAATTATTTCTGAAAAATGAAGATTTATCAGAAATCCCATATATATTTTTACTTTCTACCGTATTATTTCTTTGTATCCTTTTCAAACAACAACGTAAAAAAAGTATATGAAAGGAAATATATCACATTGCTTCTAAAGATAGTTACTACAACTTAATTAAAAAAATCTTTCTCCTGTCTTGGCACGAATCCATATTTTTCATCCAACTACTTAATGCAGTTCCATTAAAACTGTTAAGTATATGCCGCTTATCATCTTGGAATAGATAAAATGACCAACATATCTCTTCCATTTCCAAAACTATAAATCATTTAAATGAAATTTCATACGAACAGCAAATCCTCGAAATGAGTTTCAAAACAAAGGATTAAAACTGCGCTGTGGAAGGCCGAACACTTCACTCAGCTCGAAACAACATTCAAACATAATTAATTATGTAAAGTTAATTACAAAAGCAAGATTTCACGCCTTCTTGGGCACTCGGGCTTTTTAATAAAGCGAAATGCAAAACATGGGATATGAAAGTTTTGGTTCTTCCATAATTTGGGCGCAGCCTATAATTTGCGAAGGTATGAAGCATTATTCATTTCAAACAAGGGGATTTGGGAGCATAGAATAAAAGTTGCTCATGTGAAAACTCTCTATTTTCCAGTAAACAAGCAATGTATATGCGAGGTTTAAGTGTTCTCATTTGATTTGAATAAATTAGAAAACATTTTGCTGGATATTATGCTAATTACGTTCATTTGTTTGTTACAGAATGCTAAAGTTAGACATTTTTAATTACAATATATTTTAAAACAATGAAGTGTGTTTGAAACTTATGAAAAATTGTGTATTCTTCTCAAAAAATGAATCTAAAACCAAATTAAAATGCTAAAAAGATTCTTTTTGTAAATGCTTTTCCAAACTATTTTTACAATTTATAGAAGTGATACAGCTCATTGATTAAAAATGTTCGGATAAAATCAAAATGTATTAGAAAATTATTGCTGTGAAATCTTATTTTTTTAGATCACATTTTATTTAATAATAAGAGTTATTATTATTATTTATTCTAATTTCTTTTTTTTAACTGTGTGAATATTTTTGTACCATTTTTAGCGCAGAAGTTGTTTAAAAATATACTTTTACGACACATGCCATGATTATAGTTACATCAATGACAAAACATATCAAATATTTTTTCTTACATAAGACATCTCATATTGATTAAAAACTTTAAAATAGAAATAATAGTATCTAAAGTACTTTAGAATAGAAGGTAATAGAATGGTAAAGCAGCTTTTAAAGACTTCAATATAAAATTAAGCATTAAACTCGAAGAATGAAAAAGCAGAAAATCACATAAGAAAATAATGAACAAAAAAATCTAAAGAGTTAATCTCAAACTTATAATACAATACTAATTTTTTTTGAAATTTTAAAATCATACTTTTTAAAAGATTAAGAGTATTACATTCCTTCTATGTATTTCGAATGTAAAATACATGTATTTGGTCGCCTGTATTTTCGAATGCAAGTAAAACAGGTTATTTCAAAAATGCGATGAATTAAATTATGAAATGAATTTCATACATTATATGATAATATAGAATATTTTTGACTACAATTTTATTCCATTTTGTAATTTTGCTTTAATTAGTCTGAAAAAAAGCTTAAAAAATACACAGTAAGCTTTGAGATAATTTTGTTTTGATAACATTTTGACGATCAATAGATAATAATAATGATCAAAAACTGCATTATAATAAGTAATATATCAATAATAATTCACAGACATATTTAGAGATTTTGTGAGGAAAATTTATCTAATGGGAAACTTTATTAATTCGCTAATATAGAATTATAATCGTTGTGATTGCAACTTTAAAGAACCTTAATTAAACACCCTTGAGTATAAAACAAAAATGAAGTGAAATAGTTATCGTCTTTCAAAGTGATCTTAGAATAGCTGTTAAAGGTCATTTGAGATAAAAAGTTGGTATTAACTTCAATAAAGGATTATATAAGTATATTAGAGGGAATTGGTTCACATTTGTGTTAAGTTTGTTGCATAATCGAAACTAAAGATTCTTTTCAAACGGAAACAGACAATTTGCTGCACCATATTCATTTATCTTTCAGTTTATAACCGAAAATAATGCAATTAAAACCATAATTTTGAAAATCTTGTGACTAGTTCTTTTGTCATGCTGCTCTGTTATTTATTAATGAATTTGCTGATTTTTGAATAAAAATGAATTAAAAAAGTGATACTTTATTTAATACATTTTTATAATGCACGAAAGTATAATTTAAAAAAAATTAAAAGCTTTAAATAACTTTGTATATTTGTATTAGCAAATTTCATGTTAAGGTGTGATATGATCTATAATATATAAGTTAGTACTAGATAAATATAGTACTAGAAATATATAAGTTAGTACTAGAGTGTAATAGTAGATATATTAGATAGTTACTATAATTCTCTAAAACTAGTTACACTTGATTTGAAGAAACATCTGATGTATTTTAAACGACAGCAAGAGGATGAGATGAAGACGGAAAAGTAATGTTAGCAGTAATGACCATTATACAACTCCTTTCGTAAAAAATAGTACTGTCAAGGAGTATGTATTGCACATATGTATTGTCAAGTAACAGTATGGCAACATTATAATACTAGAGAGTAATAGTAGATATATTAGACAGTTACTATAACTCTCTAAAACTAGTTGAACTCGCCTTGGAGAAACATCTGATCTATTTTAAAGGACAGCAAGAGGGTGAGATGAAGACAGAAAGGTACTATGGCCAGTAATGATTATTATACAACCCTTTTCGTAGAAAATATGTACTGTCAGGGAGTATGTATTGTCAAGTATTAGTGCGGCATAACTTCAATGTATCCGCAGAAGAAGCGAGAATAGCCAGCCATACTTGAGTTATCATTCCTATAAATGACATATTTAGGAGAATTCAGATCCGAAACGAGTTTATAAAAAAATAAGGAATTGAGGTAAGAAAGAATGTAAACAAAATGCTGTAAATATCATAAATCTCTTCTTAAAATTCTCTTTTTTTAAGTCACTTTTTCATTATTAAATCTTAAATAATAATTAAACTACCAAGAAAAATTGCATTGTTTACTGCAAGCAAACCGTTTAAAAAAATACTTATGGTACTGCAGTCTTTTCAAAAATGCTAAGGAAAGAAAAAAAATACATTACGTCAAATCTCTGAAAGCCTCTTTGTTTCAAATTTAAAATTAAGAAACTTAAAAAATCCAATGAAACCTATAAGCTAACCTTGAATCTAATGTTTTTTTTTACACAAATTCATTATTATATTGCATAAAAATGCGGAAATTCTTTCCCCAAACAATAACGATGTTAAAGTAAAAATTAACTTTTTCGTCTAAAATTAACTATCTGGTATGATAGAAATTAAAAGAATCTGTTTAATGAGATCCTTGTAAAAATGTCCTCCCTTTATAAAATAAACGAATTTATAATATAAATTACAGAAATATAACTCAAAATTGTACTTTCTTTAAGCTGTTCCTTCAAGATTTAATCTTACAAACTAAATAAAAAAACAAAACTGTACTACGTACTGTATTTTGCATATGTAAAAAAAAGTAATGCTCTATTGCAATCTTCACAAAATCATAAAAAAGGAGAAAGGAAAGACATGTTAAATCTCTCCAGACATCTTTGCTTCAAATCTAAAGTTAAGAAACTTACTCAATCAAATCCATAAACCAGCCCCAGAGTTAATGTACTTTTCTGACGCAAATCCACTGCTATAGTGTGTGAAAAATGTGCAAAGTTTTTCGCGAAACAATAACGGTGCTAAAGAAAAGAGGAATTCCGTTCATCCAGCACTTCGTCTATAAGAATAACTCCCCAGTGTGCTAGACATCACAAGAAGCTGTTTAAAAATCGAAGAGGTCCTTGTAAAAATTCTCGGAGCCATTTTTTCTTCAGGGTTTCCTAACTTGTCACCAACAGAGCACATTCTTCGTCTTTTGTCCTTTATACATGTCGCGAGGTCAGAACATGATGGGATGGTTTTTGGAGAAGGTATTTTCTTTTTTTCTTTTAATCTTTTCATTATTCATTTTCACTAACATCTGCTTCGATGAGGTATTCGTTCTACAGATTTTCATCATGGTTTCGATTAAAGATGAAATTGAAGAATAACATTAACATGATGAATTCCTGGAGGTAAAGAAGTATATTTTCAATAATGTCCCTTTATTGTGGAATTAAGTTTAGAAAAATAATTAACAAAATGCATTAACGTAATTGTTTCTGTTTTTCACTAATTGTAGATGTAGGGTAAATAAAAAAAACTGATTTTTTAGGTTGATTGATTTTTAATAAAGTATTTCTACAGATAATGTTCAAATGAAAAGGTAGGGAGCAACAATGTGGGTATAAATGAAGACTACATTAAAAGTATACACCTTAGACCTGAGCACAATGATCCCATTGATTAACGACCCGAAGATTTCTGTCTTCTCAGAATTCATGCGGCCGTGTAGAGATCATACCTTCATAACGTCCTTGGCCTCGCAATCCGAGTTGAAGCGCTTTCTTTTGAGATGCTTTTTCAATTGACCAAACACATGCAAATTGAAGGTCGACACATCCGGACTGTAGGGCGGATGGTCCAGTTGCTCCAACTTGGCCAGTTCCAAGTATGTGATCCTGGAGACGAGTGGACAGGAGTTATCATGGAGCAGAACCACCCATCATGAATAGTCCCGGACTTTTGTTCTTGATAGACCTGCACAGTCTTCCGTGTGTCTTACAGTACACATAGAAGTTGATGGTACTTCAGTGTTCAAGGAATTCAATGAATAGCAGACCTGGGATGGAGGACTTAAGAATATTGTGAAGGACTGGATCTCTTTGAGGCCCCATGAATTCTGCGAAAATCTTGCGTAAGTGGTCCCGTTTTTTTGTTCTTAATGGATCTGCGTAGTGTTCGGAGTGTCTCATCAATAATTGAATTTCGAAATGTGAATGCCATCTTGTCTTCACTTGCACTGCCATATCAATAAGATAGTGCTTTTTATTAGAGCTTCTGCTCTCTCCTTTGCTTGCGAGTGTAAACGCATGATCTGATCTATACCAGAAACTTCAATAGAATTCGTAGATGTCTTACTACTTGCACCCCTTTAGGCATATACAAGTATGTTGATGGTTTAGATATGCCGATGTTTCATACCTTTTCATGTGAACAATCCTTCTATTCCAAAATTAAGTTTTCCAATCATTTTATTTTTAAGTTCATAAGTTATAAACGTATAAGTTTTATACGAAATTTAAGTTTTTAATGTACGTTGGTTTCAGGAAAATGATAGAATGAAACTGTTCTCGCATAAATCTATTAAACAATTTACATGAAATGTATTTATTCGTGAATAATCCGTTTAAAATTATCTTACCGACCATATCACTAATTATTTACTATAAAAAGTGCACAATGTTATTGACTTTTTAAAAAAAATCTTAAATAATCATCACACAAGATAAAAAGTATCCTTACATATTTTTAAAGTTATAATGACTTAATGTATTGGTTTAGATAAGTAATCATGAAATGATTGCGAAATATAGAAAAAATGATAATTGTGATTTCTCTTCGGAATAATAAATTGTAAAAAAAGCAATTCGAATAAAAATCGAATGAATAGTTTGCGTGATTTATTCGCGTATCAAGAAAAATCTTATATACAATTTGCATGAACTGATTCATTAGATTTCATTTCGATTTTTAAGATAAACTACAAAAAAACCGCAAAAAATGATTTTAAAATATCAGAATATAATACGCGTTATAGTAACGTTAACCTTTAATATAATAAATTAATGTTAAAAATACAGTGATCTCAAATTGTCTATGTATTAAGCAAAAACGTGATGAAACTAGGATCACAATCCTTCGAATTTTAAAACAATACAATAGGTTTGAAATATTATTAAATAAAAATTTAATATATAAAACTGAAATATCCTAATCCTGTATCACCATAATTCTTTAAATTTTGAAATCATACAAAAAGGTTTATTGTATGAGATACAAGTAATGAAAATTAACTATTTTTCGTGTGATTTTCTAATTACCTCCAATAATTCTATTTATTTAAAACAATTAATTATATTCAAGAACAAGTCTTCAATTTCACCAATAAAATGTTCATATTAAATATCGAAATGCTTGTATATATCATCTATGTTCATTTATGACCCTTTACTCTGTTTTCGGAAGGAATTTCAATATTTCTTCTTTTCTGAAAAAAAAAGCATGGCGATGTCCTATTGTTTCCCAAATTTTTATTTCCTTTGCAGGTCACCGACATCTGGATATGTGATTTTTACTACAGCATCTGAATTTTGAAATTTATAATGATTTAAAATTTTTGGCACAGCCTTAGCACGATTAATTTGGAGTTTTCATACATAATTGACCATTTAAAATGTTTTATTATATTACAATCCATTATATAATATAAAACTTTCACATGCATGTTATTTGTTTGCTAAGAATATTAGTCGAGATGGAATCTACATAATAATTTGGATAAAAAAAGAAAAAAAAATCTCTTTTTAGGAGATTAAGTTGAATGATGTTTATGATTATACCATTCAATTTGAAATTCATAAGTTTAAATGCCCTCCTCTGCATATTCCATGCATTAAATAATTATTTCAAGCTTCCATTAATTTTGACCTTATTTCATATTTATTCATATTTACTTGTTAAATAACTTATACCAAAATATTTTTAGCATAATTAAAAAAGTAAAAATATTTTCTAAATTACTGATAAAAAGAATAGTTAAATGGCATTGTTTAAACCTCATTATAAAAGAGTTTATTTAAAAAACACTAAATGCATTGAATGATAAAAAAAAGGTAATTCTCTTTTAGCTTAATTATTAGATAAATTAATAAAAGTTTTTTTATTTGCTTTTAGATTAATTATTAGATAAATTTACAAAAGCTCTTAAAAGTGCAAAAGTTATAAATAAAGAACATAAGTTATTTTCAGTATAAAAGCTTGAAAGATGGAGAAAAATAGCTTAATACCTAAGCATATTTTGTTTATATAGCTGAAGTTTTAGAGAAATAAAAATTTCTTTTGTCTTTATAACATATACATCATCATAATTATGAGAATTTTCTTATTTTTTAAGTCGAAGTTTAAAAATTTTCTTGCAGGATCAAGTTTGCTTATTTTTCTTTTAACAAATGAGCTATTTAGAGGAAAATAATAATTTAGCAAATTAAACGGTACTTTTTTTTTAATAATTAATAATGGCATTTTGGAAAAGAAAATAACCATTTAATTAGAGAGCAAAATATTTTACTTGAATACTTTTTCTTCAATTTAACATTTTTCCGAACATTATATTTTCTTAATTGTTTTTAATAAAAAATGAAAAGCGTTAGAAACCATTCGTAATTTTATCACACATCGAAAATGTGATGATCATTTTTTTTCGACAAAAATCTCCTAACTTAGATTTTTTTTTCAAATACCAATAAATACTACATATGAATTCCTGCATTCAAAACGTTAGGTTGAAATATTCTAATCTAAATATAAACAATTCAAATATTTGACGAAAAGGATATATCAATTATATATGACAAAGAAATGTGCACAATCTATCAAAAATGAAAAAAAATCTATTCTTGAATTATTGAAACAATATTCTTTCAAAAGGATGCAACTAATAAATAACTCACTCTGTCGGAATACAGTTAAAAATAACTAAATTACCTGAATCAAGTACTTGAAATACGTTCAAAATTATTAATATTCGCATCATATTAAGTTTTCTTAGCATTCAAAATATTTAGAAACGCTATCATGACTTTTAAAAAAAGATAAATTACTAGTACATTTAATAATAATTAACAGATAAAATTAAAACATTATAAAATGATAAACTTATCTATAATAGAGTGAATTTATGAAAAATGTGTATAAAATTTATTAGAATTTATTAGAATATTTTTTCTGAATCTATTTGACAGTCTATATATACATTACAAATTCGTCGATTTCCAATATTTTCACATAAATAATTTTTTCAAAAATTACTCAATAATTATACTATAATAAATATGATTAATTTGACGGCATTATACCATTTTATCAGGCCCAGCAGAAAAATTAATTTATGCTAATTATAATATAACTGAAAACTGTTTCTACTACAAAACTTTATATATAATTATTTTTCATAATGAACTTTAATTGGTTTTGGAAAAAAATAACTTTTTCTTTGACTTTTAAATGGTAACTATTTTTATGATTCTGTGATGGTTTGTTTTATTATTTTTCTTGGATTACTTTTGTCTACTGTAAATATTTCCTTTGATTATTTTTCATTCATTCCTTCTATATTTAATTTAATTTATATATATTAATTCATAAAAAAAACTTTCACATTTACAAATGAGAATTTAATTTCCACAAGTTTCAATTTCCTCATTATTTAAGTGATTATAATCTGCATTGCCCTATTTTCTACATAAACCGAAATTGTGTCTCTTCTCTTTATTCAATTCCTACTATTAGTTTGCACTTTCACTATATTATATATAAATAAATATCTTCTTGAAATTTTCAATCATTAATAAAATGATTTTTATTCATCCACTCAAGCTTAAATGCATTTTTTAATCTTGTAATGGACGGCACTTGCTGTTAATACAATTTTTTAAAATATTAATTCATTAATTAAATTTAGATAATTTTTAATTCTTTAAATAGAAATTTAGCTGTTTCAAATGAAAAATTGAAATCAACAGGCAGTAGCACAATCTGTAAAATGCAAAGATTTCAGTATTTTTCATATGAAGGTGAAGAATGCGAGTTTAATTCATGCGAAAATCAATAATTTTTTTGATATTTTTTTTAAAATATTAATTGCAGTTATTTAATAAAAAGTAACTAACATAATAATTTCTTTGTTGACATAAGTAGAAATTGAATTTTTTATTTTTATATAATCAGAACTTTTTAATAATTTAAATAAAATGCACGAGTTGGTAATGTGTTTTATTTACTGTAAAACTGTTCATGTTCAAAAATTTGAAAAGAGAATTAACATTGTTTCATTTAAAAAATATAGAAACATACCTTTCAAAAACATACCTTTGTAGTTTTCAATATATAACTGAATATAATCATCTGTTATACCTTCTGTTTTTGAGGCAAATATATAATTATTGCAATATTCTTAGTCTCTATCATGTATATAAGCTAGGTGTGATATACAGATTTATGAAAAGGATACTTAACAAGTGATGAGTTCTGAGCATATAAGTTTGAATATTTCTGGATGTTGATGATATAAAATATCTTGCAAATTCGAAGCAATAAATCGTATCTTAAGGGGTAAAAGTCTTGCGGTGTTGGCAAGATTGCTCATAAATCACCTTTATACCAATGACGAATGATTGCAAAATATTTCACCAGCAATACATTCTCAAACAAACACCTCGTTAATGCTCAGATCTATCGCATTAAAACTAAAATTCTCACGTACAACCTATTAGCCGGTAAATTTAACATAAACCACTCTACTACGTTCTAATTCGGAAGGTAATTAGTAGAAGCAATTAAAATTCGAAAATTAAACTTGCTAAAATAAATTGCCTCGATGTTTTGGAGCCGCAGTATTGTTGCGTGATCTGCTTACAGTGTTAAATTGCTTGTGTATTAGAAGGGGAAATATATATCAAGTAAAATCTAATCTCGAAGTTTGTATTTGTCGAAGACATAGATAAAGAGATGGGCGTTGGCAAACTTCAGAAGAGTGCAGTAATCGCAGTCCAGGTGTTAGCTCTCTCACATGCCAACCGACTAAAGTTTAATGCAGCGAGGTGTTTTGATAAATGCCTGGTTAGATCCACCTAATCGCTTTTTCTTAAATACGTAATTATCCATCCTTAAAGGGTACCGCTTGAACAAAACCTTTTGAAATGATAGGGACGATTACCAGGTTGGCAGTGTATTTTTATAAAGGATTTGAAGAAGTAAAAGAAGTCCTGACACTTCAAATTAATTTTCTGGAATCAATTTTCTTGATAATAAGAAACTCGGGAGATATGCTTTGCGGTTTCATATTTCTGGTAGTTGTAATAGGAGCTGAGTAAGCTAAAAGAAGTTCTTAAAATATCCAAGAGAAATTCAATACAAGAGAAACTAACTTTCATGAAATATATGATACAAAAAATTAGTGGATGAGCTGTTATTTAGATTAAGTATAATTTCATTGTTCATATTAATTATTTCTTTTTCTCTCTATTTCAATTAATCATAAAAATTAAAATCCACAACTGATCGCAATAAAATCTAAGTTTTGATTTTTGAAAATTATATGTTGAAGAAACAGTTTCTTTAAAATTATTATCATAGTAACAGGCATATTTCAAATTAAACATTAAGCATCTTTATATTGTTGGAATGAGGAGGCTTTAGAATAATAACGCCGTTTATTGTCATAGTTTATACTCAAATTCATAATTGCTGGAACTTTCTCTCTATACATAACTTTTGGGAAATTAATCTAGGTGAGATTTTAGTAGAGCTTTCTAGAAGGAAAAAAATTCCATAAGAATTCACATTAAATTGATTACATCATATTATCTATATTTTAGTTTTTTAGTTCCAAACAAAGTTTTACTTTGCCATTCCATGTGTATTTCAATAAAATAAATCGAAGTTTTCCATATATAACTACAAAATCATTTGCAGAAATTTCAATGTAGTTTGAAGGAAAATTGATTTATTTTAACACAATTTTTTTAAAAAATTAATGACATATTATCAAAAATAATATTCTAATAAGTTTTTTTTAAATATTTGTAACAAAGTATTAAAGAGTTTGTACTCGATATAATATAAAAGGTTGTTTTTTTTTATTCAACCAGTAAATAACTGACGCTGTTTAGCTTCTAAATGAGTTAATAACTACACTACCGTATCTACAGGATTTGTGAATTAATGATTATCACATCTAAGACACAAATAACACAATATTAATAACAATAAATCTCATAAATAATATTAAATAAAACAAAAATGATTATAGTAAATTCCATTTGTATTATTAATAATACAATAAAAGTATCATTAATCATAATTGTAACATTAATAAATAAACGCACATTGCACATTATATATTCTAAAGATAATAATTTAGTCTGTTCTAAGATGCTATAACTGAAACTATCAAATGTTTCAATTTCAAATTGTCTCGGTTTGAAATGAACACATTTGAAAGTTTCATTTATAGCAACTTGGAGCGGACTGATTATTTTATCCCTCTAGTAAAGAAAAATTATATTATCTTTTGCTTTATACAGGATCATTTATTTGATTATATATCCTATTTAATAAATAAATTCTTAGAATATTGAAATATTCATATCTATTTTTACATATCTAAATATCTTTGAATTATTCAAAATGCGCATTATGAAAGCGTATGTTGGATTTATCATTAATACCTTAAAAATTTGAATTCAAACAAATCATAAATTGTATAAATCATCAGTTTAACTATTCAGATAAAATTTATCTCATAGGTGTGTCCTCATTATATGCTTTCACATTCAATCTTAAATTCGCGAAGAGATATTGCTTATATTTTCTCAGAAATTTATTTTCTCTTTATCAATACGGCATTTTCCAAACGAAATTTTTTCTTGACTCTATTTAAGTTACCTTCTGCTAATTTATACAATACGTTATAAACATGAAAGGCTTACTTGGTATATAGCAAATACTAACAATTTATATATCTGGTTGGAGTGTGATATTACATATTAAATAAAACAGGATAATTTTTAAAGAAAATTTGTTTTGAATAAATTAAAATAGATTTTGTGAAGATATTTCAACATTATCTAGTAACACAAACTATTAAATAAACAAGAATAAAGTTATTAAGAATATTTGTCGCCTTAACAAAAACAAATTAATGTATCAAGTTTAAAATATCATCCCCATAATCGACGCTTTGAAATCCATTTCATCTGTGAAAGCAAAGAAAAAGAAATAATAACATGATTATTCGGAGTGATGCCATTTGGCTTGATTAAATACTGCCCAAGAAACGATTTAAAATAATGTACTATCTTAGCATATCATTAAAAGAATATATTCTACGGATATTTCAAATAATACCTTGCAATTTAATTATTTAGAATATTAATTTTTTTATGAAGAGAATTCCTCAAAGTTAATATAATGAGCCATTTTAGAAATAAAAATGGTTTTATAGGCTTATAAAAAATATACAGATTCTTATGGTTAATGCTTATTCAATATAAAATAAGATAAACGTTTTGTGTTAAAAGAAGTTAATTTATATCGATTTAGAATAATATTTTTACCTGTATTTTTATTTTTTATAAATTTCTTTTAACATATCTGCTATAAAACAAAGGAACCAAATGAAAAGAACATAAATCAAATAGACATACTTAAAAGTCTCTGTTTTTACATAAAAAAAACACCCCAAAAATCTTTCAAATTAATTTTTCAAACATTTGCATTCTTGTAAAACTTTTCATTTTTCATGACATCTTTTTTCTGTGATATGAATGTTCATGATATTAGAGGAAAAAATATGAATTTATGAGTAAAAAGATTCTTTCACAAAAGAAAAAAAATCACTTATTATTACAGCATTCCCCTTCTAAAAAAAGGTATAAAATAACAAACTTAGAAACTTGTCGATGCATCATCATATATTTTAAAAGAACCTTTTAACTGGAGCACCAAAGCGAGTTCCATGTAATGCGTGACTTTTTAAATCCTTTAAAAATGGGAAGCAATATGTTGGATAAAAATAGAAACAATCGAAAGATTTCCTACATTAATAAAATATGATTGATTTCCAACTCTTGCTGGCTCTTTTTTTTCACAAAAGAGAAAAAAATAAAGTTCCGCTGTTATCTCGAAAGTACTGCTGGCGACATTTTCTGCATCTGAGTCATTTCTGAGCAGCAGGAAGTAAAAATGCCTCAATGACGAATAGTTCTCTGAATTTGTATTCAGCAATGAAATCATTCCTATATATCATTTATGTATTAGAGCGAGTTTTCAGGAAAATTTCGGAGCCAAGAAGACATATGGTGGCTGAATTTTACCCTAATAATGCAGTGATTTTATTTTCGGCTACGAAAATTCTAGGTTTAGGAAAAATGTAAAAAGTAAAAGTGGAGTTAAGATTATAAGCATTCTCGAATAGGAAAACATATTATTCATCATATTCTTTTTCGAATATGGGGTGTATATTGTTTCTGAAGGATATTGCTTCTTTAATTTCTTGAACACTGGTTTCAAGCAAATGTTATTTTATGTCAATATTTGCCAATGTTTGGAGAAATATTTGTTATTTGTATGTATTAAGAATGCGTTTAACAACATCTTATGTATTTAAGATAAAATGCATTTAATATATTTAATTTGTTAATATATTTATTATTAACCTATCTCTGAGGAAGTTAGGATAACTTTCATTTTTAATTAATGCATTGAAATACATTAAAAATTATTTTTGGTAGAGTGGAAAAAATTGGAAAAGATTGCCGTATAGTTAATTCATATATATTCCTGAATAATAACATTAGATATTTAGGAACTTTTAAGGAATTTTCGTTAAATCGTATCAACAGTCTTCCCAACTTATTCACGCATCTCCTAAAATTAATAAATCAAATACATATGTCTTAGTTATGAAATTTATCAGTTAAAAAAATAACAAAGCAGATCAGTGTGTATCATGATGACGATTTAGGATATCAATAACAATATTACCAGATTTCATGACAAACATGATTTTATACGTACAGAAATATTTTTTTAAATCATCAAAAACCCCGAGATAAGGGAATGTGTATTTAAATCAATCATTTACTTTAACAAAAAAATTACAGAAAATCAATGATAAAAAATAAAATTCATCTTTTCATTACCACTCTTTTCTTCCCCCAAATTCCCCAAAAATGATTTATTAGAAGCCAGAAATTGAAACGAAACTGGAAGAAATTCACGATATTTGAAAAAAAAATCTCTTAATCTAACAAAATATTAAAAAACATCAATAAACAATGATAAAAACTAAGATTCATTTTTTCTTCCCACTCCTTTTTTTTCCCAAATTCTTGTAAAACAATTCATAAAAAATCCAAAATTGAATCGAAACCGGAAGGAATTAACGATATTTGAATCAATCCCTTAATCTAACAAAAAATATTTAATCTTTCAACAGCCACACAACCAGCAGAAATATATCCAAGGAAGCAGGGGAAAACAACCATTTTTATTTTTGCTGCCGTTGGCATTATCCTGTTAACACATATACACAAACCATAAATATCTTCCGAAATACCTTGAACAATTCCGAAAAAGATCTCGGATGCTTTTTTTAGTCACGCTGAGTAATTGGATTCTTCCAGATCAAATAAACAGTCACGATTTGTCTCTGTTCGAATGTTCGATATTCTTTGCATATCCCCTGTAATGGAAACATTGTTCCATTCACCAAGAGATCTCAATTTCCTCGGAATCCGATATTTTTATGTGGAGATTCGTAAACTCTTCCAATTTTATTTCTCCGCTGTTGGTTCTGCATGTATAATATATTAATATTGATTTCTTTTCGTAGTATAATAACTGTTGGCAGTTCAATGCTGAAATGTGTATTGGAAGAATGTATTGTTAGTTTCAATTTTGTAGGTAGACGCCTGCGATATGAAAATTTGTTTGTAAATAGATCCACTCTTTGAGTATTTTAATTTTTCAAACTTTATAATTTTAAGATTTATTTTTGATCAATATCCAATACGTGTAATAAGACAAGTATTCTATCAGATGAAAACTTTTTTCCGAAAAGGAAGCACTGGCATTCATAATATTCAATAGTAAATCTAACATAATACAGTTGTTCATGCTCTGTTTATAAAATTATAGTGGTGGTGGTTTCTAATGGCCCTGTACCATGTACAAGCTCACTGATGCATCAGCGAATTTAAGCCGAATGAGCGTCTCTTGTTTGAAGTATCGCCAACTAGGGCCAAGAGTACGACTTAGCTACGCACTCACCACATTCGTTTGCACTTCTCCTTTTTACAGGGGCACACATTCACTCACTTCACAGAACGTAGAATAACAACCACGCCCTAACCTGGACTCTAACTCGGGATGCCCAAATCATGGGGAAAACTCGCTACCCCTCTTCCAGGACACCGGCTAGTTTATAAAATTCGTATAGTTAACTGCGTTTCCAATAAATTTGAATATTAAAAAATAAAGATTTATCAAATAATGAAGTTAACTATTCAATATTAAAAATTTATAAAACAATAAAGTTAAATATTGATTGATAATGATTTATCAAATAATGAAGTTAACTATTCAATATTAAAAATTTATAAAACAATAAAGTTAAATATTGATTGATAATGATTTATCAAACAATAAGGTAAATTATTCAATAATAATTATTTATCAAAATATAAAGTAAGTTATTCAATAGCAATGATTTATCAAATATTAAAGTAAATTATTCAATAATAAAGACTTATTAAACAATAAAGTAATTTATTAAATAATAATGATTTATCAAACAATAAAGTAAATTATTAAATAAGAATGATTTATCAAACAGTAAAGTTAATAATGATTTACCAAACAATATATTTTAAATATAGTATGAGTTCAGAAATTATGTTTAAGAGTTCTAGAATAGTTTCGTTGGAGTTCGTTTATGCTTAGTTGAAATGTCTTAATTTTTTTCTTATTGATTAAAAATAAATAATAATTCTATTATGTTTTCATCTTATATTTTTATGTGAATATATGTTTTTATATTTTGATATTGTTATATCTGAGCAAGTTTTAGCACATTACTATTAATATTAACTTAAAAACACCTTAAATGATTTTCGAATAATTAATTAAAGCACTTTAAAGTAATCCCTTAAAAATATGGATTAGCTATAAATACTAAGTAAAATATATGCAAAAAAGTAATACTTTCTTTAATAAATACAATGAAATATTTGTATACGTTTACCTATATTGATTAATTTGCTTTTTAATTAATTAACTTTACTTTTCCAATTTTTGAGCTGTACCATGAAAAAATATTGAGAAAATAATAACATACCTAAATAAAAAAAACATTAAAGCGATACATTGATTTTTAAACACACATATATATATATATATATATATATATATATATATATATATATATATA
>JAOUZG010041683.1:56069-72839 GCA_026289955.1 Argiope argentata
ATATATATATATATATATATATATATATATATATATATATATATAATGCGTGATAAGCTGTTTTTATTACATCATTTTCCAATGATTATTTTTTTTAGAATATCAACAGGCAAATATTCTAATTCACATCACAATGACAATACAAACTTATTTAAATTAACTTTTGAACTTGTGTTACTTGTTTATTTCTCTAAGACATATTTAATAAATAATTTACTTAAGTGTTTTCATTTTTATTTTATTATCAGAAAATTTACTTTAAAAATCTAATTATTTAAATATCTTCATAACGTTTAGAAAAATTGTACTAATTTTTACAGCTCTTGAATAAAAACATTTTTTTTTTTATGCTTGCATTTCAAATTCAGAACACACATTTTTTCGATAACAAGAAAGGATACTTTATAAAATCTTCACAAAGAAGTATATTCTGAATAACAACACAATCAAATTACTAACACATAAATTTAAGAACAAAGGAATTAAATTTTAAATGTGAAAACAATCCTATTGAATAGATTTATTAGTTCAGTAACAGCAATTTTTTTTCACAAAGAAATTCCCATATGTAGGCAAGCTGATATTACTTTTCTTTCTAAAATAAATCAAATTATATATTGTTGTTGTTAATAAGGAATCCTGATGAAATCCGGAAAGTTATAGAATACAGATTAAAGAAACTGAGCCTAAAAAAGATATCTTCGAAAAAATTCCAAGTTTTTTTTCAATCTGCCTTTTTTTATATTTGTTATTATTAGTTTCATGGGATTTCTTTTTCTCCATTTCATGAAAAAAAGAATACACACACAGAGAAAAAATAGAAGTTTCAAATTAGAAGTGAAACTTTCTTTTCTTTCATAACTTTAAAAAAATATACTCTTCTATCACGAACACCCAAACCCTTAACATAATTTTATAGAAGCTATCCATTATTAGATTGACATTTCATGGAGTGGATTTTAGAAAAGCAATAATAAACTCCAAAGGATTCGTTGATCAAATTAGTCAACAAAATATGATAGCTTCCTTTCTTGTTTGCTTGGAGGAAATGTTTGATTTCCGCAGCAGCGTTTCAGCACTAATTGGATTTATCCATCGAAGCAGTCTCATATAAGCAACTTTATAGAAATAGTAGGGATTATTTTCAAGAAAATCCCTGCAAGGGATTTTCTATATTTAAATTTTTCCAATCGACTGAAGAAGGTTTTTATACTAGAAACCATATTGAAGCAATGAAATTGTTTCAGATATTGATTTATAGTATACACACATTCATCCAAAAAATTATATTTCATTTATTTTGTATATGTTTATATAAATGAATGTAATTCTGGTCGTTTTTGCTGTTTAAATTTTGGATCAAGAATTGAGATAAATTAAATCAGTAAATAAATTATAAAGAAAATGCTTCTATGCATAAAATTTGTGTTTTGATATGAACTTTTGTATAATAAAGCGGGGAATTTTATGTTTAAATATTAAAAAAAATGTTTCTTGTTTACACAAAATAAAGACAACAATTCGGGATCAATTTTACTGACTGAATATGTTTATTACTTTGTTTCTTTTGCATGGGTTATATATATATATATATATATATATATATATATATATAATCAGGAATTTCCTCAAAGTAGTAATTTAGTCATCACAGTTCCTCTTTCTATATTTAATTGTTAATAATAATATATTAAGAATTAGAAATTAGTAATTTAATTATGATTTTAAACTATTTTTAATGCCAAATTCCTGGAAAAACATTGAATTAGTAGATCAGAAAACAGCATATGGCTTATATTTTTAAGTATTACCTTTATATATAAGCAATGCAGTTTTGACATTAGTGTATTAGTTTTATATAAGTACATACTATAATATATCTAATTGGATGATGCAATAATGGTAATGATTTGAATGAATAACTTTTTTCTCTCATTTCCACTAGTAAATATTTTTTAATAAATCCTTATATTATATTATTTACAATCTTGATTACGTATTATGAATAGAAATGAGAATTGTGTTATATTCATTAGAACTGTGGTATAATCATACAACTTATTCTATTAATAAACTAGTTTTCTCGTTTAAAATAAAATCTTCGCCAATGAATTAATTATCTTAGTACAGAAATTTTGTTTCTGACGTAATATACTAAGTTTTCATAAAATTACGTGTATGTTTATAGTTTATTCTAAGAAAATAGGAACTTATTCTATATATTATTTCAGTCGCCCAAATATATATATTTTTCTAAACTAATACAGTCTACAAAAATAGAGAAAGCATTGAAATGTATATCCATTTTCATCAGCACATTATACTACATAACTCTTAATTGGATGTAAAAATAATATTGTTTTTTAAAAATAGTGCAAAAAAAGCAAAAACGAAGAATCAATTTATGATTTTCTTTGTTTAATCCATTTTTAATGCGTTTTACTTAACATTTATATAATCAATGATTATATAAACGTTATAAAATGTTGATATATGTATATAATTACTGTAGAATTTGCACTGAAGTAATTATTAGAGCCAATTGTTTGAAAAATCTGCAGAAAAAATATTCGTAATTATACAAATACACATGATATAATTAATTATTATTTATACAGATTTTATGATTTTTATTTTTATTATTAATATTATTAAATACTATGATTAATAATTAATTGTATTATTTTATTATATGATTTTTATATATTCTATATATTATATTTAGAAGGTCACATAGATATTAAAATAGTTAATTATTGTTCACAAATTATTGTAATAATTAACTTCCGAATTATATTCATATAGTTATTAAAAATAATTAATACTGTACTGTGATAAATTCTTTTTTCAAGTAATTTTATACAATGGAGCAATAACGAATATTAACGTTATAATTAAGCTCATTAATCATCATTTGTTACTTGTCACATCATTACCTTAATCTGCTCTTTTTTTTAATTTCTGCGTTTCTAAAAAAGACCTTTAAAGGGCAAAAATTATTTTTACCCTCTTTTCTTAAGTGTGGAAATTTTCTTTTCACGAACTTTTTTTTTTGGAAAACTGATTGCATGTAAAGCGGCCATTCGGACATGACATATCTTTCCGTCTCTCCGCCAAAGAAAAAGTCTCTTTCCTCTACACAGAAAGCGATCCTTTAACAGTCTTTAAGCTACGTGAGGCGAATAATTGGCCAGGCCGCTGTGACGTCACGTGGCAGATAATAAAGTGGGGAGTTGGGGACTCCAGGAAACTGTCACCGCACACTTAACTAGGTGGGTTAATGCAAGCTGACTGGATCGCACGATTCTACTCTTGACATTGTATGAGAGCATTTTTAACTCCTTGCCTGACTTTTTTTCGTGTGGAGCGAAACCAGGAAGGCTAAACTGGTATTTTAAGTGGTCGGAAATTTGTCTCAGGAAGGTGTGAATAAGTAATATCGTAGGTTTAATGCATGCTTTTGACTTTTCGTACCAATCTATTTTTGATCATTCCTACTTAGAGTATTTTCTGGTGTTTTCTCGAATTCTTTATCTGTTGTTTCTCCTTTAAGATGTTTGAATATTCAAATTTTTAACTCAAAAAAATTGCGCACAGCAAAAATGTGAATTCCCTATTTCTTAAGACATCAGACTAAATATTTTTTTAATAAATGTAAACATTAGGTTAAAGTATAAAATTATGAATTCATATTGAATGGATTAGATTTTGAATATGAAATTAGTTATAAAATATCATTATGCATATCATTTAATATTTGGAAGAATATTTGGTTTTGTAGCAAGTAGAATGAGGCATCGAATGCCTCATTCTACTGCGACACAACTTGTGATTTCTTTCAGCAATATTTAAACTGTTTTATAGATTTAAATTGATATGATATTTATACTGCAACTTCGTTACTTTATTTGCTATTGTTTTTAAATACTGCGTTTGATTAATTTAAATTTCCTCATAAATGTTAAACTTGAAATTGAAATGATATTAATCCTGTATTTTTTTTCTTTTTTCCTAATATTTCCTAAGATATCACATTAAATATTTTTTTATAAATTGAAACATTAGATTAAGGTATAAAATTAAGAATTCATATTAAATGGATTATGTTTTGAATAAGCAATCAGTTACAAATTATCATTGTACGTATCATTTTTTATTTGGAAGAATATTTAATTATCTAACACTGTAGATTGATGCATCGAATATTTCATTTTATTTTGCCACAACTTGTGATTTCTGACTGCAAGATTTAAATTATTTTCCGGAATTAAATAGATGTGGTATTTTTACTGTAACTTCACTACTTTAATTGCTATTGTTTTTTTAATGCTGCGTGTGATTAATTTAAATTTGCACATAAATTTTAAACTTTAAATTAGTTTGATATTAGTCTTGTAACATCACTACTTTATTCATCATTTTCAAAAACCAATTTTGATTAATTAAAATTTGTTTTCTAAATATTACAAATTTAAGAATTATATATATAATTTAACACCGTTTACTTCCAAGTTATTTTTTAATAAAAATGTCTAGATATCATGAACTATTTTGTTTTCATGTATCAACGTATTAATTTAATTGATTGATTATATACTTTGAACGAGATAAAATACTATTTGTGCACAACTTTTAAAAAACACTTTTCCAAAATATTAATAAAAATTGCATAATGATTAATTTTTGCAATATATGTATACTAACCGAAAATATATAAGTTATTTTGGTTACATCATTCAAAAATTGAGACAAATTTTTGACAATAAGCGTGTTAAACCGCTTTACTTGGAAAGCAATGTTTGATTATCAAACCAATATTTTAATTAATTTCTAATTCATCAAATAAGTTGATTTAAATTACAAATTTAGTTGGAAATAGATTGACTGTTACAAATTTAGTGAATCTTTTATACGCCATGTAATTATGTAATCACCATACTGTTTAATCTTTGAATTTATTTTAACTGCATTGGATTAACTCTACCCACCAGTATCTGGGTAGAATTAGAACTAAAACCAATCAGTGGATTAAGAAAAATTCAGTTAGAAACGAAAACAAAAAATATTATATTTAAATACTTCTAATAAAGTCCGTTCTGCCCTTCATAGTTTTCCTGGTAACACACGTTTCAAATTATGGCAAATACAACGAACACTAAATTTTCACTTTACTAAACTCATTTTGAAATTCTATATCTTACTGTGAAGTCATGATTTTCAGATGGGGAAGTAATAATTCCATTTTAATCATTAAATTTTGCTTAGTTATAGAGGGTTTATCGATCTCCAGGTAGAATTATTGATAAACCTAATAAGAGTATTAAACAATTTCAGTTTTGAAACGGAAAATAAAATTCATAGATTCAGGTACTCCTTATAAAGAGTGTATTGTCCTTTATTTCCCTCATAACAAAATATTTATTAATAGTAAATACAACTATCACTAAATACATACTATAAGAAATTCACTTTAAAATCCCATAACCGTTATAATTAAGTTATAATTTTCAGATGGAAAAGTAAGAATTCGGTTTTAATTGAATATATATAATCATTGAATTCCGTTTAGTTGCAGTAGATTAATGTTATCCTTCTACCTCTGGATAAAATTAGATCTAAAATCAAAAAATGAATCAGTAATTTTAGTTTAGAAACGGAAGATGAAACTATTAGATTCAAATGTTCCTAATAAAGTCCATCCTGCTCTTCAATTTTCATGGAAGCATTTATTGATTTATAACAAATACAAAGATCACTGAACCCTGTTTTTTTCCAAACTCACTTTAAAATCCTATAATAGTTATAATGAAGTCATAATTTTCAGATGGAAAAATAAGAATTCTGTTTTAAATAAACTCCATTCGATAAAATCATAAATGATACAAATTTAATAAAAAGCATTAAGGGACGAATAACGAAGCTCAGATTTTAATTAAAAAGAATATCTTATCAGATTTGCTTCTGTTGATTTTCCCGTTAAGATCTTTCGCTGTTAAACTCCTCCTCATTTCGCAAGAAGCTCCATCTAGTGGGGAAAAAAGAAAAAGAACAAAAAAAAACATTAAATCGAGATCGTAAAATTCGACGATGAAAATGGAAGCCAGGATACTTTAAAAGAGCCGACTCTATTTTTTAGTTCCTTTATTCTTTTAGAAGATAAAATAAAATTTAAGAACTTTATTTCGGTTAAGAATACTTAATTCAAATTTTCATGAGAATGGAAAGAGGGATATTATTTTAGCTATAACTTCACACCTGTAATTATTAGTAATGGAATACTTCATGAAATTTGTTGTAAAAGAATGAATAAAAAGTTGAAGTATAAAAAAAAGATAGTTCTTTGTTATAGACAACTTATAGATTAAAAATTCAAAATGCATATTAATTTATTTTACCAGCAGTTTCACTTTAATAAAATGGCTTGGAATAGATGACTCGATTGAAAAAAATCAATTTTAGACTTTAATATTAAATATAAAAATTAAGGATATGGCTTGATATTTTAAATTTTTGATTTTTTTTTCATAAAATCATTAGAATTTTGTTTCCAAGTTCACTTTATGAGAAATAATATTAGGTTTATGATTGAAAATATAAATTTTAAATTATCTATTCATTTTCGAATGTTATTTAAATTTGATATTGAATAAATGCTATCAAAATAGGCAAAAAAAATTAAAATCTAATTCTTTTTTTAATATAGTGCATTATTTCCCAACTTTATTATGCATTTTAAGATAGGTGTTTGCTTATTTTTAAAGCTATTCGTTATTTGAAAAAAAAATTACACCATATCGTTTATGAGTTGAAATTGATTATTAAATATTGAATAATTATTGATTAAATATTTAATTAATATTGATTATTTAAATATTGCATTGACTGGTAAGAAAAAAATGATATACACTTCTTACCTTACCTTAAAGTATTCAATCATTAATACACCTACAAATTCAGGGATATATTTGTTTTATGTCTCTTTTTTATTACGCATAAAATTTAACTATTGTAACTCTTAAATTAACTTCATCTTTGAAATTAATTTTTGCTTCATATTTTTTAGATATATTTTATTGCCCAAATCCAAAAAAATTGCAAATAATTTATATAGTTTTCAACTATTTATATTCGTAGTATAAACACATGCTTAATGTATTTATTTATTGATTAATTTTATATAAAAATGCCATTTTATGATATGATCAATGTAAGAAACTATAAAAATTTAAATTTAGATTTGATATATTATGAAATTTTGTATTTGTTTTATTAAACTTAACATTAGTCATTGCGTCAGAAATCAACATGTAGTTTAAAAATACACAAACAGATAATTTTTAAAAAGAAAACCCAGCAGTTGTAAAAACAGAGTTATAAATGTTTACAGAATTTGTCTTGTACAAAAAACAGTATTTATCATAAGTTTTCATTGCGAAATGCTTTACAATGCAAAAGCCCTCCCATTGGTATTAAATTTTATAAATATATGAAGCTTTTGTTAAGTATTATTTATTTTCAAATGGTTCCTAGATAATTTTAAATTTATATAACGAAAGAGCTAGGCTTTTAATATTAAAAAAAGGATTTTTTTAACAGAATTTATGACTCAATTTTTTGAAGCTGTCTATAAGAACTTAAATTTAAAATCAATTTACAATCGTTTGGTATCAAAATAATGGTATTTAGGCCTATAAAATGTATTGAAAGGAATATTGAAATTATAAAGCCGAAGAGAAATATAACAGGCAAAGTGAAAATATAAAAAAATTTCTTTCGATTTTTTCCTATCAATTATGAAATGCATCGTAAATATAAATGCATGTAATAGAAATAAATGTGTATGATTTTTTAAATGTAATTCAAAAATATAATACAATTTCTTTTTCTTTCTAGGCATACAAGGACTTCGAATTGGTAAGAATACTTTTAAATAAAATAATTAGTTAAGCTCATTATTATACAAAATATATATTTAAATGTATCTTAAAAAATGTTTAATATGTATCATAAAATTGTGATAGAATCGAAGATGAAATAATTTGTAAGTATTATAAAAGCAAATCCACTAAATTGCATTGTTTGAAAAAAAATTGCTGAAAAGCTCTTGAAACTATATTTAGAATTTATTTTTTATATTATCTTAATTTTGCGGTAAATCAATGTAAAAATGTATGTGTTGCATTTTTAACATGTTAATATTTATAGATATTAGCATACTTAATTCAAAAGTATCACGAATTAAATTTTTTTTGTTTAGTTCATTCGTATTTCAAGCAGTTTTATTTGTAAAAGTGCTTACCATTTACTCTTAACACAATTTTGTAATTTAAATATTTATTTTCACTACAAATCGCTTACTATTTGCTATTAATACTATTTTGTAATTCAAATAATTATTTTCACTACAAATTGCTTAATGTATTTCAATTTTTAACTAGTTATCAAAGTAAATTTTTATTACAATTTTATGGATAGATTAGAACGCTAGTGTATGCTTACAGAATTATTCAAACAGAAATGAAAAAAAATTCACGGAATAATTTATTTAGACATCAGAAATCAATTAATCTAACATCTTACTCATTAATATAAAAATTATTTTGCTCTTTATAAGGCAAAAATTGGAACGAATACTTTAGGATTAAACAGTTTTAAGAGAAATGACCGAATGCACAGATTCCAATTATATTGTGTGTTTTTTCAGAAAATAATTCAATCACAGATTCGAAATTTTGTTGCTATATTTTTTTTGTTTAAAGCAAGAATAAAATATTTTGCACAATTTTAATCCATGTATAGTTTTAAATTTCGGTAAATAGTTTCTAATATCATGTAAGCTCTTAAAAATTGTTTGGTTTTGTCTAAGAAATGAAGAGAGTATATTTTGTATTAAAAATTACTGATGAGGATATATATTATGCTTTTGATCATAAAATATTTAGTTTAATTTTTCTGTTCGATTTGAATAATTTCATATCATTGTTTTTAGAATTTATTACATGATATGTTTTTAAAATTCAAAATTCAAATTAAAATACTTCTTTTGGTAAAAAAGATTAAAAATGTTTAATAAAAATGTCGGCTTTTATATAAAAATATCGTTTTAAGAAATTACATGACCATTTTGCATATATCTAAATTCAATCTTATATTTACAATATGAAAAAGCTGTAGAAAATAATAAGGAAAATACTACTACATAATTACTGTGAACTGTGAAACTATCAGGTAATAATAATAATAACCTTTTCATACCACGAACTTTCAAATAAATGTTCAAGCATGACGACAAAAAAGAAGTGAAGCAAACAAGAGGCACTGTTGACCAGAAAACCATTAAAAGAAGCAGAAAAATATGATATGATTTTCTAACTTATATCTCGGTCATAAAATACGGATTAGAAATAGTAATGCCAAATGCAAACAGCATTTATACAGATTTAAAAATTAATATAATTAGTATTGGAAAAGATTCGTATCAAGGCTCGTAATGGTGTCCATTTGTATCAAAGGTCACGAGAACCTCTTTCAGAAATGAAACGCCTGAAACTTCGGTTCAAACAAAGGACAGCGATCATACAAATATTCCTCCGAAACTCCCATATCCTTCCTTGATTGAGTATTCCTGATTTTTTTTTCTACTTCTTTTGCTAATATAGCTCTATCTGAAATGTGTGTGATTCGTTTTTTAGTATAAACCATTCGCTAAAGAGATTTCTCTTTAGAGTTTCAACCCCTTAAAAATAAGAGTTTTCATTGTGTTTTTAAGGACAGGAAAGAACTTGTTCTTATCTTTGAAAGAAGAATTGAAGCGTCTCAGAATTCTCAGCTGTAAGGCATGGAGGCTAGTAACAATAAAAATATAACACCATATCAATCAAGGTTATATCAGCACAATGAATTATTCGTTTGAAAAAGAAATAGAAGAAAAGATGAAAAATTATAAATTCACAAATAGAATTTAGAAAAATTTCAAGACTTTTCTTTGCCAAGAAAATTTTGAAACAAGTAAAGAAATCAGATGGCGAAAAAATTTCGAACATAAAAAATATTATAATATATTATCTATTTATTTATCATATGCATCAACTGCATTTCAAGGTATTAAGGTAAAAAATTACTTTTATCGACTGTCATTCAACATTTGTGTCCCTGCTGTTTATGAGTACTTCTCAAAGTTATTTATTATTGCTGCACAAAAGATGTAAGCACGTTTCGAATAACGAGTAATTCCTGCATCAACATTCCTTTAGATAAATACTATCATTTTTACAAAAAAAAAAAAAAAAAACTACAAAATATTCAACGAAAAAATCTTTTTTAAAAAAAAATAACAATTAAAAAGTGAATGTAAACAATAATTAAATTCGTCACATTAATGAATCCATATCCGAAATTTAATAGCAATAATATGAACGAATTTACATATATTATTCCTGCTTAGCGACTCCAATTTTTATTGCTGAAATAAATGCAAAGGTTATAGAACAGATTTAATCTCAGTAATATCAATGTTTAGACGATCTGATTTATCGATGAAGCATATCAGTATCTCAACATTTTTTAAGTTACTAAAACTAGGACACTGCAACGAACAATTTCAATAAACCTCTTTCAACAATTCTAAACCAATCAATATTTGGATGGCCATTTCCTTGACACACTATCAATTTTGTCATTTCTTCAAGTGCAGATAATTGCTACAGTTTACTTTTTAACGTCTTACACGAATGCATTTTCGTAAATAAGATGTTTTGAGGATTCGACGAAAACTCTTCATTCGTATTAAAGGATGTACGATGGCATCGATGATAACATGACAAATATTTCGTCAACACACAATAGTTTTATGAACACCCCGTTGTACAGCAACATTTGGGTTATTTCGAGATGGACCTTGTAATTCTGAAATGCGGTCAGATGAATAGGACTACACCTGAGCTGGCACCCCCTTTCCATACCACACCAGGAGGAGAAAGCTTGCGCGAATGGATTTAACGTGCAAAAGACCCTCCTAGACGACGTGTTTTTCGGTAGGATTGGAATTGGAACTTGAAACACTACGACTCACGAGCCGAGACCTCTCCAAACGGCAGCTGGCTCCTCTCCTCTATACAGGAAGCGACAGGATTTGGCTTTTCTGTTTGTAAGATTTGAGTTCACTGACTTCTTTGTATAAAATATCTGGTTGAAAATCTACAAATGGTTACAGAACAAAATGTGAGTCTATTCGGGGTATCACTTTAGTATGTTCTACAAATTTAGTTCAAAAACTAATTTATAGTGAAAGTAATGCATACACTGAAATCAATGTATTATGTTTTTTTCTAAGAATTCTGAATTTATCATTGTATGAAGCACAATGCATCAAATTATTAGTTTCTATTGCCTCCGGCATTGAATGAAGAGCATTAAAAATTGTTATTCATAATTATAAATAACCATCTAATAAAAATGATTAAAATTATTATAATAAATAATTTTGGGGCACATAACATCTAAACATTATATTGAAATAGCAAAATTACATATGAACATTTCTATGCAAAATTTTACTTACATTTGCCAAGCCGATCAGATAAACTAAATTTAAAATTAAGTGGATTTAAATTCATTAATTCATTTACATATAGAATAGAAGACTAAATAATATTCCGCACAATTGAAAAGAATATATAAGACATTCCAACAACGTATTACATTTAAAATTCACAATATAAATTTGATTATAGAGAGCAATTAATATTCTTGTAAATGTACTGAAAATATCATTCAATTATAAAATGAAAACATTTAAAAAATTTGAAAAGTACATAAATATTTAGAAAAATAAAGAAGAGGGCCTAAATATAACCTGTAAAATTATTTGAATAATATGCAAACAAATGTTATATTCTAGTATGTTACAGTTTTTAAGTTTAAAAAATGATTTAAAAAGTTTAAATATGTCAGTTAATAATAAGATGCATTCTGCATTATTATAAATAGTTAATTCAAGTCGAAAATGACTTTCCATCCACATTTTATGTAAACATCTATCAAGAAAGTTTAA
Source organism: Argiope argentata (assembly GCA_026289955.1). Lineage (NCBI taxonomy): Eukaryota > Metazoa > Arthropoda > Arachnida > Araneae > Araneidae > Argiope > Argiope argentata. The sequence goes on from JAOUZG010041683.1 coordinate 68,122, forward strand.
AAATCATAAAATAAATAACTTAATGGTAGAGGCTTTATTAAAAGTAGTATATCGAAAAAGAAAATTTCATAAAAAAATTTCTATTGAAAACTAAATTTGCATTTGTACGTACAGTACATAAAGAAGAGTTGAATTTCGATCAGAAATTATCAACTGCTAAATTGATATTTCAACATTCTTAATTGATGAATTTAGAGCAGAAGTATATATAATCATTTCTACAAATAAAAAGGATAGATATATAAATATTCCCTAAATTCATAACATAAATTGTTACTCTAGACAGACGTTAATATTATTGTAAACGTATTAAAAATATCATTAAATTAAAATATAAGTATTTGGTCAATCAAAAGAACACACGCATATATTTGCAAAGATGATACTGTTTAAGACAAGGAAATGAATATAATAAGTAAAATAATCTAAAGTCTTTTTTAACTATAATTTAGAAACAATGTAAATCCGAATGTATTGGGGTTTCAGAGATTAAATAAATTCTCAAAACATGAAATTAGAATTCTTTAAAATAGAAGAAAGAAGAAAATGAAAGACAAGAGTTCATTCATAAGAATTTCATTGGAAGATTTCAAATACCTCTGATATTAATGCTACAGTTCACAAAATGAGAATATAATTTTTTAAAAGTATTTTCTGCATTGAGAATATTTAAAAATGGAAACTGAAATATTGTGGGTATTAAAGCATCTGAAATGAATGAAATTACTTCTTTATTAGGTTAACTCGTATACTTGCCATTCTTAAAAACTGTTGTCAAAAGAAAAGGATATGCTGTAGTAGTCGAAAATGAGACTTCAGGAAATATTCATGGCTGTAGACAACTTATTTAAAGCCCATAAAACATTCATTTCTGGTAAATTTGCCATGAGATGTCTTATTTGCAGTTGTCACGGAGGTGAAGAAACAGCGTAGGCGTACCTCGTTAACTCCTTTCTAAAAATAAAGGAATTAATGACTATTAAATTTTGAATTAGAAACGTAGTTTATTTTTGAAAGTGGTAAGAGATTTTTGCTCAATTAATCGCTTGTTAATTATTGTAATATATTAAATTGAACAATGGTTTTTTCATTAAAATTATTTATATCTAATATATCCTCAAAAATATAAGAAATTAATCTTTTGATTAGTTCGTATACAAATAACATAAGAAAAGAGGTGAAAATTATAAATTACAACAACTTAGAAATATACTACGAGGCATATTCGGAAAGTAAGTACCGTTTTTTAATAAATAGAACAAAACATTTTTTTCAAACAAATTTTATTATTACATGAAAGACCAAACCTTAAACTATTTTTCTACGTAGTTTCCACCAATGTTCAAACACTTGTCGTAGCGAGTGACGAGTTTTCCTATGCCTTCCTCGTAGAAACTTGCCGCCAACCCATCGAGAACACAGCTTGTGATAGCCTAATTTGTCAACAACAATTCCGTACAACACAGTACGTGAAATTTGTGGAAATTCGTCTAAATGTATCGTTATTGTGAATCGTCTGTTCTCTTTGATTTTTTCATCAACTTTCCGTATCAGATCGTCATTGACAAGAGAACGCCGACCACTCCGAGCCTCATCGTGAACATTTTTTCGACCTTCATTAAACATTCTAACCCACTTCCGCACCATTCCATCACTCATCGCGTTTTCACCATACACTTCTTTAATTTCACGGTAAATTTCAGCCGGTTTCACATTTTTTGCGTTTAAAAAACGGATAACAGAACGAATCTCACAGTCGGCGGGATCAGTAATTGTCTTAAACATTTTAAACAAGCACAGCGAACTGGAAACACAACCTACAGCGTCCAAAATGGCGTCAGTTGAGAGTCAGTGAACAAGGAAGACTAGTGCGCATGCGCAGAACGCCGATCGCAGTGCTGCAGCGGCAGTATAATGAAACGGTACTTACTTTCCGAATATGCCTCGTATGATATATAAATGATCAGAAATTGATAAAAATATTAATAACAAAGTGCATAGATAATTAATTTTGCTATACTAATCTGTGAAATTGTTTCTTCACATTAAGTTTTATTCTAAATTGACAACAATTAAAAGTATTTTGTCTGAAAAAAATAACTTGAAATTTTAAACAATTTACTATTTAAAATCAAATTGCTAAATAGTTAAAGCAGCATTCTAATAATTAGGTTCAATTTTAGATATGCAATTAGAGGATAATGTTTCTGTTATTTTACTTAAATAAGCAAATAGATAAATATCATTTATAGCTATCACCGATTTATTCAAAATTTAAGCATATTTGCTATTTAAAATTGTTATCTATTAAATTGTTTTAATGAACCAAAATATGCAGTTGGTTTGATTTTTGATTTCTTATACAAAAAAAAAATACTTTTCGAAAAAATCAGGTAATTTATTGTAATTATTTTCTTCTTCTTGTAAGCATAAGTATACAATTCGTTACATTGTTTACTTATGCTTACATGCAGTACATACAGGCTTGCATGCTTACATGCAAAAGAATAAAATTGTATCTGTACATTGGGACAGATACAATTACTGCCACGTAAAAAATCAGATTTTCTTAAGGAAATAAGTTTAATTATTTGGCATTTTCTTATTTTTTAAAAATTATTATTTGATTACGTTAACAAAAGTTAAAAGAAACATTTCAAGATAAATCAAAGAATGTTGCTCTATATCCTAGCATAGAAAACCATTTCATGTATTCTTTTGCTGGCTCGAAATGAGATTTTGGCTTCATTTTAAATAATTAAATTCTTCTTGCTGCATTTTCATTTGCAGTAGTGTACAAATATATATATATTTCATTTGCAGGAGTGTACAAATATATATGTCTTGCCTCTTTATATATTTTTATAAAATATATAAAGAGGCAAGAAATGTAGTAGCTTATAATTTGTGTAAAGAAACAAATTTTCAAAATTCACACAAATTAAAACAAATTTCAATTTCATTTTAATTTATCTATATAAATTTTTTCTAAAAATTAATGATAAATAACAGCTGGATATCAAATCAATTAAATTTAAAAAGAAGTTACATAAATTATAAACATCTTTAGATAATATTTCAAATTAATTGATACATAAATATTTTAGTAAAAACAACCAGTAGCATGAAAAAAATAAAAATAAATTCAATGTCAAAAATGCAATAATTCATAATTAGAACAGAACTGGGATCAAAGAATAAACATTTTATTTTATTATGTCAGTTTATATAAAACAAGATAAACATGGACATTTTTTAGTGAACTTAACTAATATAATAATTCAGAAAACCAATTAAGTTTCTTCTCAACAAAATAAGTCACAGTAATAAATCTATGTTATTAATATATTTAGTATATAGACAAATTTCAATCTGCAAAAAAATCATTAAAAAATGTTTTTTCTTGTTTTCAACATTTTACATTATTTTGCCTGTTCTGATATTGCGGAACTTTGCTACATTCTTAACAATGTCATGTTGATTTCTTGGACACATCTGATATTCTATAATTCCAAAATTTTGTTTTGTACTGCAACAAAAGGATTTAAAATTATTTGAGTTTGTTAAACATGTTTAAATTCGGAGATTCTGAAGTTGAATGCATCCTATTTGAGTTTGAATTAGAAGAAACTAAATAAGTTCTTGTTTGATTTTATTTTGTTCTTTTGCTCCCGTAATCTGGTTTCCATGTACATTCGGATTCCTTTTTTGCTTTTAAACTCCAATTTCAATTTTACTGTATCCTTTTCCCTTTTTTTTTCTTTTCTTTATTCTTCTAAATAGTCCTTGGAGGCTATTGGTTCAACTCAGGGGTTAACCACAGTTTTCTTCTTGTTGACTTTTGGTCAATTTTTGCCATTACGTTTGAGGTCCCCAATTATCTATTTCCTCTAATTCAGTTGCTTAGGTTTCTACCAAAATGATTAAAAAATTAAATCTAAGAAGGATCTTTTAAAATTATCTTATTTCTCTGGCAATTATGTAATCAAATAAACAAGAAAAGCTTTTATTCATAATCAGTTATTACCCACGAATTTGTACGCATGGAAAAGCACACAAATAACTTAAAAAAAGCTCCAGATAAAGCAAAAACACAAATCAAGTGCGTATTTCTTTAAAATGAGGGGAAGTCTATTTCATTTATCGATCGTGATTGAGATAGCCACAACTATATTATGCACATATTTTTGAAACATCTAACTAAAATGAAAAAACAATTGTCAACAGTTATAATATACTCCACATACATGAGTTTTCAACGGCAACTGGGGCAACGCAAAGGCGTTAATTTTCTACTCCAGTTAGGGTAACGCAATAAAGATTAGAAAATATTAATCAACTTTGTTCTGCCTTTTTTTAATTGCAAAGTACTTCACAATGAATCCGAAAATATATTAATTAACAATGCTTACTTCTAAATGCATCGAACACTAAGAAAAAAAAAACATAATTGTTTGAAATAATCTGTCAAAAGCATGTTAAGCATTAGCATGGGGAGAACAGATTTTTGGCGAGAAAATAAGAAAATTGTCGTTTTTACTACTTTCCACACATTTTTTCCAACTTTTCTCTCGTAAGAACCTTTCTCGTGTCTTAACTAAAATATATAAACATAAAGCCAAATTTTACAAGCCGTTCCCAAGTTTTGCGCTTAGCAACGCATTCGGAGTTTATCTATCTATCTATCTATCTATCTATCTATCTATCTATCTATCTAT
>JAOUZG010041683.1:72849-86767 GCA_026289955.1 Argiope argentata
ATATATATATATATATATATATATATATATATATATATATATATATAAGCCCGAATGCGTTTTATTTATATATAGCTCACATTTTCAATCGTTAATAAAATACTTTTTATTCATCCAATCAAGCTCAAGTAAATTTTAATCTTGAAGCTCATGATATTTGATGTTAGTGCAGTTATTTCCAATATTAATTCATTAATTTTTTATTAATTAATTAAAAACTAAATTATTTGCCAAAAATCTTTATTTCCTCACCTCAAAATACGTAACGAATTCAGTTTGCTTTTTCACCCACACTACTGAGGTTTAGCTTAACATGTTTTCGGTGGATTATTTTAAACGATTCTGTTAGTTTTCATAACATTTGTTGCATTTAAAATTGAAAGTTGCTAATTGATCTTTTTTTTAATAATTTTGAAGAATTTTTGAGTTAAAATAATACAGAATAAAGAAAGAAGTTTCAAATCTGTATTGTGTTCACCCAGCTGGTTTAGACAAATCACGCATTTTACATTGTCACAATTGGCTTTGAATCCTCAGTTGATGTTGAAAATTCAACGTTAGTATAATTTTTTGGTCAATTATTTATAGTAATTGTATTTGTCAGACCGGGAGTGTCTGGTTGGGGTGACGTTGGATCGCATCCCTTGATCTGCGAGTTCAAACACTATATATAGAATGGAAATTGCCAGGAAATTAGCTTCTCTCTTTTGCAACTTCTGATTTTGTAATACTTATATACCTATTTATATTAGTTGTAATTATTTAATAAAATTAATTAAATTTGTTTTTCTTTGTTAACTTCAGCAGGAATTGCTTTTAAAAAACATTACTTGTTTTTCCTTCACAGGAAAATCAAATTTTCTCAATTATAGATTTTCATGCATTTATGTAATGAAGAAAATATTTCTTATGAATCTTCACATAAATATTTAAATTTAATGATATTTATGATGCTTTTCTTTATCTCATTTCAGATGCTGCGCACAGTCTATCATCAATATCACACAGGAGAACCTCACATTGGATATTAGTAATTTGGAGTGTTACGATAGTGAATATTTTTAAGTGGCATTTAAATCTGTGTGACTCAGTGTCTAATGTATTTCGAATAAAGCATTGTTTTTAAGTATGTCTGTAATTACAGCTGCATGACTTTGTATATATCTGCTATCGATATTTGCTCCATGTACATATCAGTTATTCCCTAGTAGCACAGTATGAGGCACCAATATTGTATAATATTGTGTGATCACATATTATTCAATATTAAACAATATTATACAGTATTTTGGGCATTGTTTAATGTCATATAATATTGTAACATATATTTGTGCTACTGGGGTATCAATGTCTTTTGTTTTAAACACTGAAAATGTAACACAGATATGTTTTATTTAATCATAAATAAAGAATTAGTTTTTCCCCAGCAATTTTTTTGAAAGTAAAGACAGATGCAAATGAGAACAAATTTTATTGTTTTAAATGATGTCATCTATTATTTTTAAAAAACGTTGCCATTTATAAATATGTTTTCATTATATATATATTTTTTAAGTTATCTTAATTTGTTACAAAATTGTTACAAAAAAATTCTAATTGTTATTATTACTATCTTCAGTACTACTTTTTAAATTTCTAAATTGTTACTGAAAAAATATTAAGTGACGATATAAATTTTTATGGAATGCTTTAAATAAATAATTTGGTTTCTTTCAATTAAAGCTAAACAAATGAGAAATAAAATGTTTATTATCAGTTTTCCTTTAAATTTAAAATAAACTGTAAATTTATCGAAAATCTAGGATATAATTCAAAAATTGAGTGTAATAATATATTAATTGTATTATTAATTTTTGAATTTTAATAAGACGACTTAAAAAATTTGTTTAAATATTAATTATTTTAAGAGAATATTGTTAGGCAGGAAAAGATGGTTAAGGAAAATATTTTGTTGCTAATTAGGTGCCGTCTTAAAAACATCACAATACCTTATTTAACAATAACTTATTAAAAAAGACCGCAATAACCATTGATTTCTATTTTTTACGTTAGCAAACGGAAGTTAAGTACAATGCGGCAACTATAGGAAAATAAAATAAACATTTGCTCTAGAATTGGAACAATTACAAATTTTATCAATCAATCTTAATTATTGAAAAAGCGAAACTTAATATTTAAATGTCCAATCACATTTTATAGACTTTTTAATTACTTTAATTTCTTATATAAACTATAATTTATATAATTTGACTAGTTTCTGATTTGTATATTCAAAATTTTGCTATTTCTTCTTTTTTTGAAATTTTATTTACCATGTGTATTTTCGACAAACAATGCATTTTTGTCACGCTTTTTAATACTTTTTTATCATGTTATAAAATAATATCATTTTTAGCTCTATATTTTTGACGCTTTTTGAGAAAAACAATCAAATTCCCAAAGCTAAAATATTTATTAAAAAAATTCCTAACGAAATATATAATATGCCATTAAAATGATGATTAAAAAATTTCTTTAAACTTATTTATATTTCTATGGAATGCTATTAATTTAATTTCAGATTATATTTAAATGTTCATTTGATTCAAAATGCAAAAATAATGTTTTATTTTGAAATTTAAACAGTGTTACATATTTTTTCTCTTCTATAAAATTTGTTTAAGCACAAGAAATAAGTTGAATGTCTCCTGTGGAAATGTTTCTATCGTTGTACACTGTTATTTTTTTCTCAACTATATGTTAATTCTTTATTTCGTATAAAAATAAAATGGAAAACTTCTTTGTGTCAGTTTATTTTCACAAATTTATTGCTGAATGTATGAATAGTCTAGTTTCTGACTCAAAAGTTCAAAAGCACCGTAAGTTTTTATTACCATATAAATTTACCAGCATTTTGCAGAACTTGCATCTTAATAATGTACATTAATTTTAAAAAGACTGTCGTGATTAAGTCATATTCATCTTCCATCAAAAATTATTCCATTCCATTATTTAATTTATTTTGTTAGTTTCACACCAAGAGTTTTGCGTGACAAAGCATTTTATACTTTGTTATAGCGGAATAATATTTATGTTAGTTAAATGCCAACGTTGCATGTATTTGCATTCTTACTTCTATTTGCCCTTTTACGAAAATTGGATGAAGCTGTAAATTAGTTTAAATTAATTTAAATCCTTCTGAGAAAAAATATTCTTATAACTCTTATATAACAATAACTGTAAATATTTATTTATAGTCAATGAAAAATTAAAGTCTTGAAATGATTAAAGAATTCATGCAATTTATTTTAATTAATTTATAATTTATTTATATTTTAAAGTAAAATTCATTTTATATTTTAAAGTAAAATTAATACTTTACAAATTTATCATGTGTTTTTCGTAAATTTTTCCTCCATTTATGTGTTTATTCCTTATTACGTAATCATAAAATGTAAAAACAAAAATTTGCAAGATCTATAATTTCATAATTTTAAAACTGATACATACTTTAAGTTAAGTATAAACATATTCAGAAATCATATACTAATTTTTTTTAACATTTTAATTAGGAAATATTCATTTATAATTTTGAAATTGAACTAGGCCTATAATTTAAACTATTATTGTGAGTGTTTCTTTTATTTGCTTAGAAAATATTTTATATAGAGCTTTATCATCTAAATACGTTTCAAAAATACAAGATTTAACGAAAAAAAATTCCAAATGTGACTTTTATCTATATAATCTCAACGTAAAAGAAATAATAAAGACACATATTTTAAAAAAAATTAGATTTCTTAACATCATAAAGCATTTCTTTGAAAATGCAGAATAATAATTAAAAAACAATGATAATCAATAGGATTAAAAATTCGTATTTAATTTCATCTTAGAATATTACAAAAAAGTAATTTTTCACATAACACAAAAAGGAGAATTAGAAGAAAAATGTTCTATTTATTTCCATGATTGTTTTTAAATTTGATTTAAATGTTTTGTTTGAATACCTGATTTGTAAAAATATGTTTGAGAAATTGTTAATATGCGACAAAATGTGTCTTTAGAAAAAGTTCCTTTCAAATGTACGTTATTTTCTTATTTCAAAATCTTTTTACATCAGTTAAATACGAATTTCTATTCAAAAACATTTGCTTTTAAAATTTGCTGTTTGTTGCTTTTCAATGACGGTGAAAATAATGGTATAAATAAACAACCATTGCAAATAACTGCTCAATTTGAATGAAGTGCAACACTGTTAAAATTCCTTTATTTGAATCAGCGTTTTGGAGCATATTATTATTTTTCAATAATTTTGTTAAAAATATATGAAAGAATTACTATAAGCAAACTCAATTTTATCTTTATTCTATGCATATTTATTAAAGTATTAACAATTTAAAATTCCACCAAAATGAATAACGATAAATTTCCTCAAAATATTGACCAAGAAAAATTTAAAAAAATAGCATTTTTCTTAAATCCTAATTTCTTTTCTTAAGAGTTGCTTAAATCAACATTGATATATTTATTTATAATAAAAATGATGCTTTTATATCAAATTTAATTGTAACATTTTGCACATTTTTCTAAATTAAATTTAATAATCAAACAAAGTCGTATTTTTAAAGACCCATGTTTGAATTCATTGAAATATGGTCTCGGTCATATTATGGTCTCGTCTTTTATGAGATCTTTTTACTGATTTCAGGAAACTCAGATTTATTAAAAATATGATTTACTTAATTTGTGTTTTAAAAAAATATTTCTTGAACTGACGCCACTTATACCTTTGAAATTTATATATTTTTTATTTTTTGTTTGCTTTGTCTGATGTTTGCATGCATCACTAAGACAGAACAAATATTTTCCAATAATATATTAACTTTTTCCAGTTCTTCCGTAAGAAAAACATTTGAAAAAATATAGAATGTAATGAAAATTAAATAATACAAATCTGTGAAAATTTACTCATAGTGAAATTTTTATTTAAAAATATTATCAGAATGTATATTCCTATTAAATATTTTTATATCATATAATCCCTATATTAAATGGACCCATTTTGTAGATATTTTCAATGCATAAGAATTTATATTATCGCTCATTTCGCCAAAGTCAAGTAACTATTACCATAGCAAGTTTAAAAGTAAAATCGTAACATTCCTGAAAGTATTATCTTGAAGTTTTAGAAAGTGAATGATATTTTTCTAAATGTTAATTCTATTAATGTTGTAATCAACTAAAATTATTTCATATATGCTTGCTTTTAGGCATCATTTAATTCTCGGGAAGTTTTGGCTGTGACTAAACTTAATTACAACTCCTTAGCATAAATTAAAGATAATATTATCTTAACAAAAGGAATTTAAGCATCAAATCTTATTTTATTTGTTTTTTTTTAATTTTACAATTACATAATTCATTCCAAAAGTTTTGAATTTTTCAGTTTATTGTATGCCAAATTCATTTCAATTGACTCAAGACCACTAAAATCACAGAATCCATAAAAATGTAATTTTCCAGGTAATTTTTATTTAATTGCAAACTGTTTTTCTAGATCTTTTTTTAAACTTTTAAATTAAAAGCAAATTAGCTAATTAAATAACGGGTGAAAGCATAAAATACCATTTTAACAATTGAAAATGATATGAAATCATCTGATCTACCTATACACATATATATAATCTCTCTTATTGTTAAAAGTCAACTGAATTCGTAAATTTTATGTTATCTTCGAAAAAAATCTCTTTTTATATAACAAAACATTTATTAATGATGTCATAAATGAATGAAGAAACATAAAACTAATTATGAAGTTTTAATCTTTGTTCATGTTAATTTTTAGAGGTTTCAAAATGAAAAATAAAATATATTATTTAAGAATAGATGATGCAATACTAAAAGTATATTATACGGTAATTTATTTGATTTTTTATACTGACGATTTAATCACGTCTGATTATTTAGGTATGTACTTCACTTTTTTTAAATATTACATTTGCAATTTGATTTCCTAGTAATCATGGATCAATAGTCAAATATCTTTGAGTGAAACCTTTAAATGAAACAGATAAGTGTAATAATGATGAGAAATAATTTCACTTTCAAATCCAAATAGATATCAACTTTAAACTATTTATAAACAAATGCTAATTATTTAGTAATGGTTTTATTTAATAAGTATATTTACATGTGTGATTATTGATGTCCTCACTACAAACTCACTGGCGTTTATATTTTCGAGTTTGAGTTTACTGGCGCTAAAACCCTTTCTGATTATGCAGCCCCAGCCTTATAGTATATGGAAACACATGTACTATATAGTATGTTCATTAAAAGGAGTAGCATTTATTCTATTAGAAGGTGCATGGTCACATTTTAATAGGTTAATCAAAAACTCTACTGAATGTCACAAATATTCTATTTTAGATAATAAATAAACGTTTGCATAGATTTGAAGCTTTAAAAGAGAATTAAAAGTACTTATATAAGGTAAACGAACTCAGTCATTTTTAAAAAGGTAAAAAGTTGAGGATGAGGCACTTTATGAAGGATGTTTTTTAAAACAAAGTGAGGGGAATTAAAACATCGAATTCGATGGGAATTAAAACATTGGCACTCTGTAAGAATGTGCCGAACTGTCAAAAGACATTGGCATATTGTGCATAGAGGAGCGGGCTCCCCCTATAACAAATGCTTATGTGTAAATCTAGTAAAGGGTCAATTCTTAAACGAGTAATACCTATACCGAATCTTCTAATAGGTAAACTGGTCCAAAATTCGATGGAATATTTGATAGAATTATGTTTGTTTTCCTCTTAACGACCCCATTCTGATTGCCATTTCAAATTTAGAATATTTTTTATTTGGCTTTATGTCATTAAAAGGAACAATGCTATTTAAAATATTAGTAGCTGATTTTTCTGCCTCGTCAGCTAATTCATTACCAGGAATACCTACATACGAAGGTACCCAGCAGAATAAGAAAAATAGCCTTTGTATGTAAGAATGTCATGCAATTCAAGAATTTTGAAAGTTAATGCATGACTGAAACGATGGAGAGATGTTAAGGACTCTAAAACACTCAAAGAGTTTATATTTTCTATATAATATCGATGACGTCTCTAATAATGATTATAATGATTTAGTTTTCGAAAAGCTATAAATCTCCAAAAAGTATTAGAATTGCGTGGCCTTAATTACAGTTCTTTTAAGTCTTGCGTTAATGAGCTTTATTGTGGAAACAACTTTCTCATCATTATTCTATACGCGTGAGGAACGGACTGCAATACATTTTTCGAGAAAAAAAACCCGAAGGAAGCATATTCGGTGATTAAGCAGCTGAATGTTTCCCGAAGAAAATTTTGAAAAGTTACCTCAAATTCTGGTAATCCTTCCAGTTACATTCCCTAATTACCACTTGGTGCATTATGACTGGAATGCGTGCCATGACTGGTTTTTTTTCCTCCATCTTCGGTGAAAAATGCCAGCGCTTATCAAAAAGGAAAAATTATCCCTTTTCCCTTCCATAAGCAAGTCTACTAAACCAAGTGTTTGAATCATTTTTCACTTCGTGGATATTTCAGCTTCGCGCGAAGCGTTCAGGATTTGGTGAAGATAACGAAGTGCTCTTCAATTTAAAGAGGTATCTTTATTTTCTCTTAATTATACAAGTAAATAAAAAAACAAAAGCTACTTATATAGTGTTAGAATTATGAGGCAAAAATCAAAATAAGCTATCCAGGATTATATGTTTAAAAAGGTAAATTTTGTTGACTTCGTTGAGGAAAATACAATATTTATTTTGTCTTCTGGTGAAAGTAAAAAAAAAAAATCTTAATAGCTCTCTTTATTGTAGAAATTTTCCAAGGGTGTACTTTCAATGATTTCAAATAATTTTCTATTTTGTTTAAAAACTGTGTGTCAAAACACAGGATAAAAATTTTCATGTTCAGCTTCTTAAAGAATTATAAACTATTCCTTAAAATAAAATAATTTTTATTTTATTTGCGTAGAAATACTCTCAATATACATTGCATAATTTATTTGCTCTTAATAAAACATTTAAGGAATTTATTATTGTTGAATTATTTTAAACTGAGTGTGTGTGGTATTCTGCACATAATTGTACAAATTTTCAAGTACCATGTCAAATAATTATTAAAAATTTAAAACAAACAAATTAATGAATTTTATTTAGCGAGTAAACAAGTTTTAGGTAGATATTTTTTAGATGTTTCCATTGAATTCATAACTTATATAACATATTTGAAATTAAGCTGCTGCTTAATTTGGCATGTTTTATTATTTGAAGTATCTTGATTTTAAATAATTATGGAAATTTTGAAAGCTTTCATTAAATTGTTTTGAATATTTAAAATTTCAAGACATAACTTTTTTTAGTTATGTCGTGCATAAGCATGATAGAATAAAATACATTGATGATGTCTATTCATCTATCTTCTATTAAATCGCTTGCTCTTTGAATATGATAGAATTTTAATTAGATGCTTATGAGTATCGCATTAATTGGTTTCAATAAACGCAAATGAATACTACATTAATTATTTATTAATAATATGCATCTTACAAATATCGGATTATACAAAATGCAGATAAAGCGGATACATCTAGTTTTAATACTTGTCCAAAATGCTAATGAAATTTTAATTTCTGAATTTCTTAGGTTGGTTCTTATTTTATAATTATTCATGATGAATGAATCTAATAGCAATACATCAACATGTCTGCCCAATTTTATTCATTAGAAATAAGAGAAATAGCATCTAGATATATTTTTTTTCTTTACGTTTTTAGAAGAAAGTAGAGTAATGATGCATTGCAAAGGAGTGTAAGTCATAACCTTCATCATTAAGACTTAAAACGGTGAATAAACATGAAATTCGAGAACATAAAGATACAAATTTTCATTGAGAAATTGAAATTTCCTATACCATAAGTGACATCCAGACGTTTTTTTTTTTTTTTTGATTTTTAGAAGAATGTCCAGTAATGGTATTTCGTTACAGGGAAAGTTAAAGTGATTGAGTATAAAAAGGATGAATAAATAATAAATTCGAGAACATAAATATACATTTTATGTATTTAATCTGTAGAATTTTCAACTTTCTTGACAAATTTAAGTTGAACCAAAAAAATAATTGACTTTTATAATATTTAACAGGATTTAAAATCAAATTTTATTATCGCTTATAAAGGAATACAAACATAATGATTAATTTTCTTCAGAAAAATTTGAAAAGGTTACATTTTTGTAATGAAACTAAATCAATAAATATTTTTTCTATCTTTAATTTAGTATTTGTACTTTGAAAAAGAAAGAATTTTAATGATATCCTTGTAGCTATAGCATTAATTCAATTCAATAAATACTAATGATTATTTCATTAACTTTTATTTCTAATACTCAATTAATTTATATAAGATTATAGAAAATGAAGATATATACCGATCATTTTCATTCTTAAACAAAATGATAAAAACAAATTTTGCTTCCATCTGATGATGCTTACGTCATAATTATTTCATAATGAATTTATCTATTGACAATGAATTAATTAATGTTTTCAACTCTGTTCATTAGAAATGTGAGAAATCATATCCAAATATATTTTTTTCTTTGCAGTTTTCGAAGATTAATCAAATTTTGCAATGCAGAAAAAAAATTAAGCTGTTGATTTTATCATTGTGATTTAAGTGATGAATAAATATGAAATTCCAGAACATAAAGATAAAAATTCCATTGATATTCTTCAGAATTTAATTTCAGCTTTATAAAAAAAGTTGAATTTAATGCAAAAAATATTTGACTTTTATGGTTTCTGTAGGATTTGGAATCAAGTTTTATTGTGTAGATTTAGGAATCAATACAAAATAGTAATCAATTTTTCACAGAAACTTTTTTAAATATTATTTTTTTTAAAAAAAATTAACCATTTAATAAATGTTTTCTTAGATGATTTTCTTGTACAGATATTCATATATTTCCTGTACATAGATTTAGATATTTCCTGTACAGAAATTTAGATATTTCCTGTACAGAAATTCAGATATTTCCTACACAGAAATTTAGATATTTCCTGTACAGAAATTCAGAATTTATATATTTCAGTTTTATTTAAAGAGTTAAATTTAATCCAAAAAATAATTGACTTTTGGTTTTTGTAGGATTTGGAATCAAATTTTATTTTCTAGGTTTTGGAATCAATAGAAAATTGTAATGGATTTTTCCACAGAATTTTTTTAAAAAATAGTACCTTTTTTTAAAATTTTATTTAATAAATATGTTCTAAGATAATTTTCTTGTAAAGATATTCAGATATTTCCTGTGCAGAAATTTAGATATTCCCTGTACATAAATTCAGATATTTCCTGTACAGAAATTCAGAATTTATATAAACCTTTATTTTCTAAAAGAAGACTCAAATAAATATTTTAAGACAAGATTCAATACAAGTGAATCATTTCTTTCTCGATGATATTTGTTTGAAAGCCATTCCTTCATCTTAAATTGTAAATATACATTCAGCAGATGAAAAAAAATCAACTACCAAAATGTGAAATCAATCCTAAAGCCTCAGCATTACGATAACATTCCTACAAATAAAAACATGAAAGTACTATCAACCTCTTCTTCGCCGTTTTCTATATTCATGACAAAGAAATCTAATAAAAGACCATTGAATCTCGCATACAAAAACTGACAGCTTTCACAATGATCAGCGAGACACATTACTTCCTAGTCCCCTTTTTTTCGGAATGGTATCTCACTCTAAGGGCCTCCTTATCGGAGAACGGTTCAGACATGCAATTACGGAACCGGTTCTCGGTACACATTCACCACGCTGTTTCCCCTGAATCCTGCCTGCGACAGTTCAATTCAGTCGGGTGATTTGTGATTCCATTACTGTTAGGACAACGTCAGGCGTTCATGACTTATGGGCTCGCCTTCATGCAACCTCGAGGAATACTTGGTGATGGGCTTACAGCCAGCACATGGTAAAGCTCGAAAGAGGCCAAATGATGCTTGTAAAATGAAACTCAAAGACTTCTTTCCGAGTGGTGGATTTAAGAGTTTTGAAGAAAAAGATGATAAAATATTGCATCATGTGATGTTTGTTTAAACATATAGGGGTTTTTTGGAGGGGAGGGGGATAAATTTCAAACTCCACATCCAGGATGAAACGCATTTATAGTCAAAATTCACCATCTTTCGGTAAGCCTCAGTTTTAGACAATTCGACAAAAGAAATTGAAAACATATCTTTTTAATCATGTCGTTACTACAATAAACAAGTATAGCTTTACTTTAAAGAAATAATTAATTCAGTTTTTTATAAACAATGCTACAACTATTTAAATTAATATATAATTTTGAATACCAGATCAATAAAATATTCCCCAATTCAGTTGTGTGTAAATTAAAATAATTATGATAACTAAGAAATTACGAAACAGTAATAATTCATTAACTCAAACTATCCTCAATTTACATTTAATGATGAAGATAAAAAATACTGTGATGTAAAATGGAATTAGTCTATTCAGACGCGAATTAATAGCATCTTATAAACTATTAGTTAGCTAGTTTCAAGAAAATTACACCATTAGGACTTCTGCGAAGTTTAGAAATATATCAAAATAACGTAAGAAGTTCAAACACGTTACATTAAAAAAATTATTATATATATTATGGAAGTTAGAAAGTTAATTTTTTTAAATGGATTAACAATTTCTTTAATATGATAGCTTTGCATATAGAAATATTTAGCTAATGGTTAATTTAGATATTAATTACTTAATTTACATTATTGAGACTAATATAAAATTAACATTAATTGCTAATGATTTAATTATAGTCTTTAATGAATCATCAAGAAATATTCTTTGTTTTCCATCTGCAATCATATATGTTTTTCCTATCAATGTGCCTAATATTTTAGAAAACATTTTTTTTCTTTCACTTTGCATCATAAACAAAGGTAATCCTTTAAGCATTTTGTATGTGATTTCTTAATGAAATGTGATCTAAATATCGATACAAATCTGAAATCTTGGTTCTAATGATCACATCCTCCCAATATACAACAATCCAACCAGTTTTATTGGCTAATGGGGAGACAGTCATACTTTAGAGTGATTTCGCTTAAACTATCACATGCATCTACAATTTTAGTACATAGTTCATACAAAAAAACACGATTAATTGATTGTCGTGCGTAGGTCTCATATATTGTACAATTCTTTATCATGTTAAAAAATATACATATTTTTGTACATGTTTGATGAGTATTAATGTAATATAATATTTAACAATATTGTAAAACATTTTTTGCTGCATTGGGAGATCTCGTATTAGGATGCACATGAATAAAAATAATAAATTATTTGAAAAAAATAAATCCGAAATAGGATAAATGTTTATGCTCTGTGATAAAAGCATACAAATTATTCAATCAATTAATCTTGCTGCTTTTTGGCTTTTATCGTTTACATACATACACTGACAAAGAGGGAGAGAGAAAACAACAAACACTGACTAAGAAGGGGAGAGAAAACATACTCTCTTGACATGCCTTACAGAAAACTCCATTATTATCAGCAGTTTCTTTTAAACATCAGACGTTAAATTCACTTCACCTAACTTTTTTTTATTTCCGAATCTTCATACAACTGCATAAACTTAGAATTAGTTATTCCTTCAATTCTGGGAGAAATAATAATGTTGAATCTCATCTTCTGTACAAAAGTTCCGACTATTATAAGGTATTTTCATTACATTTTCGTATGAGGTACCATACATTTCGTATACCGGGTAAATAAATCTAATCCGAAAAAAATATTATTAAAGATATCATTATATTAATTTATTTGAAAGAAAAGATCTGACAAGAGAGCTAATTATACTCGCCATTCGTATGAATAATACAGATACAATTTAACGGATTTCATTAGCTCAATAGAATCAAGTAAGAATTTCATTTTAGGGAGAATTACTTTTTGATAAAATGATGAAAAATAACTTGTATTTACCTTAGTTTAATATATAATCTCCCTGTAAAATAGTGCATACATTTCTATCATCGGTTTCAAGAATGAGAATCACCCATTTATTGGAATAATAACGTAATAACTAAATACAATGGGAAAAATGTTATAAATAATGTTACAGGAAATGAGAAAAGTAGATTAAATATAATCGTTGTTGGATCAGATAAAATAAATGAAGCATTACGAAATTGGAAATTGATATTGGTTTATTACTCTCTCTTATTAAAAATAATCAAAACGACAATTAGTATCCATGTTTTGTTACGTTATCTGGGACGAGAATAAAACAAATATTGCTTTACACAGAATAATTTGCTTTGAGTCATTTTTCTAAAGCACACGTTTACATTATTCAGCTTCAAATATTGGTTTTTTATGCAATTTATGCCATTAAGGCTTAAATAATATTTCGAATGATTATTTCTCTTCATGAAAAATCATTGTTATATAAAATTACATTCAGTGTAGTTTCTATGTAATACAATACCAATGAAGGATAAAATTTATTAAGGAATGGAAAAAGCTGCTGTAATAAATTAATCTATTTTTACTAGATGCAATAAAAGACTATCTGGATTTCCGGAAATATTTGTAATGCTTATTTTCCAAAAAAATATCTCTTCATTGTTCTCTAAAGAAATAGTTTAAGCTTCAAATGCAAAAATACAAAGAAGACGATTAGTGTGAATTCACTAAATACTAAAATCATACTAAAATCGCTCTAAATTTTGTAAATGGATAGTGAGATTTATATACCCTATTAGTTATCAAAAGATAACACAGAACCACTCTTGGCTAGTTTTAAAAGCTGGAAAAATATGACTAAATATAACATAAAACAATGAAACCAATTTGAATCATTCTTA
>JAOUZG010041683.1:102645-114060 GCA_026289955.1 Argiope argentata
TAATAATAAGAATGACTGATTTTTCAGGGAAATAAAACTATGTATAAAAGTGAACTAATAATAAGAATGACTGATTTTTCAGGGAAATAAAAATATACATAATAATGAACTGATAACAGCTTTCATTGAGAAATGACTCATATACCCATTCTCATACAAAATTACGAAATATTATCTAAGTGGTAACTAAATTTATATATTCATTGGAGAAGTTTCTTATGAAACACTCAAAATACCAGAATCCTTCTTCTTGCATTCGAGATATTTTGCATGGGATATAAACTTATTTAAAGAAAGACATATGTACTGTAAAAGAAATGTTGATTATCATCAAGATCATATATGTTGTTGTTTCTTATGGCACTTGCCATTGCAAATGCTCTGAGGTGAACGATTAATGGCCAATCAGCATCTTTTGTTTTGTGGTACCGATAACAAGGACCAATAGTACTACTTTTGCTACTTACTCTCAGCCTCTTTTTACAGGGGGGCAGATTCACACAACAACAACCGTGCACGAACTGGGACACGCAGATCATGTTAGGAATTTTTCTTTCAAACAGTAGCTTCCGCTTATGAACATTTTTCAACTATCATGCCCACTGAGCATTACCATCATTTTCCTAAATTAGTTTGGTTGAAAGGTTAGTTAAAGCTTTAAAAGTAGTAATTTTGTTCACTAAAAATATTTTTTTCCATCTATAATGGATTCCTAGTCAAATTCTTTGTGACATAGACAAGAATATATAAGATCGGATGCTGGAACATTAATTGGTTTCAGATCTTAGGAATCTGAAATCAATCTGTTGTGAATACCAATAGCCACATGAGTCATTCAGGGTAATCAATGTAAATTCACATCAAAAGTAAATTTTAATTACTGCATGTCGAAACCATGCAAGGCATTTTCTTAGATAACACGTATATTAGAGAATATATGAGAAAATTTACGGGAAATAACTCCCACTTTCTGGGAATACATTATTTTTCAGAAATAATATCTTCGAATGAGTGCATTCAATAAACATTTCTTTCAATCGTTCTTCATTGTTCTGACACAACGTAGTTTTGAGTACAAAGCTATAAAATCTGAAACTCTAAACATCACCTTAAATTCAGAAGAACTGCATAATCATCATTTATAATCGTGTATATTAAACAAATTAAGATAAATATTCATTTTAATATTCACTGACATCTATTATGCACTTTAGCCAATCAAAATATACATACTCAATAGAATAACATCGAAACTATTTCTAAGGACTACATCAAATAAAACTTATAAAAATGTCATTTTAAGCACGTGATTATATAAAATAAAATAAACAAGAATTTAGATATTTTTTAAGCAATAAATGCGAGACAAAGGTTTTTTTATCGCTTTCAATACTAAAGGGGCTCATTCAATGAAACCATTAAAATGAATAAAAATATAATTTAACTTGCAAGAGCACTTGGTGTTTGACAGTTCAAGAAATGATGTTCTGACTTGATACATTCGCATATGCACAGCAGATTTCATTTTAATCTTTTTTTTAAATATTTAATTCATTTTCAGAATTTTGGAGAATTTTTTTTTTAAATATATGTCAATCCGAGTTCTATCATTGGGATACGACAGGTGTATCCCAATTATCTATTGTTACATGCATACTTTACTGCACAGCTAAAGGAAGTATCGACAAAGAACTTTTTGTTTCTTAGACTCTGGTAAAATAAATCTTTTGATTAGTGGAGACAGATGCGAGCCAAGATGTCGGAAACACCGCCATTGATCTGAGGATTAGGGCGTTTGGTCAGACGGAAAAACAGTTGCCTTCACCTTCTAAATAGAGTCATTATAGATCTAGGCCTTCATTTCATTAGAAATAAACATTTGGAATTTAAGAAACGCAATCTGAAACGAAACTTCTGTTGTTGTTTTTTTCACAGAATATCTTATTTTAATGTTCTGAGGAGAAAATTTGATCTTACCGAAGGAATCTGCTTGGGAACATATATATATCTATATATATAATACTCTAATAATAGAAACCATAATTCATACATTAATTGAAATCGCAATTGTTAAAGTTTATAAAGGCCAAAAAGTATAATATCAATTTCTGTACGCATTTATATATGTTAAATGTCTTAAAGAAGATTTTGTGATTGCTAGTTACTAAACTAATTTTATATTAGAGCAATTTTTGTGCTCAACTTCCTTTTTCACTATTACGCTCGTTTATCGGCCTAGGGAGATTTTGATACAAAGCTTTGTGTTTCTGGCATTCTTGGGAAGTAAATCTTTTGATTAGTTGAGACAGATGCGAGACAAGATGCCGGAAAGGCAGCCATTGATCTTGGGATTAAGGGGTTTGGGCAGAAGAAAAAACATTTCCCTTTTCTTGGCGGAGAGTCATTAAAGGTTTGAGCCTTCATGTCATTACCTACATACCTTTGGCTTTTAGAAGGGCAGATCTCTAGCGCAATCCAAGCCTCCCTTTTTTGTTACAGGCTATCTTATTCTCCAAATTGTAAACCTTTCGTCCAATCTGCAATCAGACTAGCTAATGGGATATTTGTAAGAAATACAACTTAAGAGAAATAATAGTTATTTACTAAGTGATATGTCTGAATTAAATGTAATGTAAATTTAGGAATTAACTATTAACGTTTATCTAGAATGTATTTATCTAAAATTATGCACATTTTAATTTCTTATTTTAGTGGACATATTTGAAATAATAAAGCAATAAAACAATTAAGAATTAAAAAGAACACTTTTTCAAACTAACGTAACAATATTTTATCAATAGGTTATAATTAGAAGTTTTTAAGAAAAGAAATAAAGAAACTGAATTATGTATATACATATAAATATATAAGAAGTCTGAAATCCTCTCGATCATGCTTGGCGCCTTCCGCGAAGCATGTATTTTCCTTGTGACCTCAAGGGAAAGTACCTTTATATGATATTTTTTATAATAATTATACCGACAATACTGGTATTATCTTGAGTTTTTTTAATTTCTATTTTTATTTTTAATTCTAATATTTGATTAGTTATTATTCTGTGTAGTTTTTTTCTAGAGTTTATTAGTGTGTGTCTCTTTCTTTTTTCAGTAATTATCATTTGCGCTTGTATTCTCGAAATGTGATGCTTATC
The DNA here is from genome assembly GCA_026289955.1 of Argiope argentata. NCBI lineage: Eukaryota > Metazoa > Arthropoda > Arachnida > Araneae > Araneidae > Argiope > Argiope argentata. The sequence goes on from JAOUZG010041683.1 coordinate 105,797, forward strand.
TTAGACTTTAAGATGGGGAATTTTTCGGGTCACAACCGGTTGATTCTTTTTAGACAATAATCAAAACCCTTTACAGAGAAAAAAATCTTTTTTTTTTGGAATATCTGCTCCATGGTGACCCTTGAGAAAGAAATCAGGCAGGATTTTTTGTTTTGTTTATTGCTTTTTGCTTTTTTGTTTATCCCTACTTTCGTTATTGCTTTACTTTCATTTTTTTCAACTTCAGTTTTGGATCCTCTAAGTTCTATTATATACATTTGCGTGTTTGTGTTTGTGTGCGTGTGTGTGTGTGTGTGTGTATGTGTGTGCATAAAGTAAGGAAATTATCTTTTCAAAAACTTTTTTTTCATATTTTCATGCATTCATAGTTAGAAACAAGCAAAACAACTACATATAAATCATCACTTATCAGTTCTTATTTTTTAAATATCAATACCATTATAAGTAGGAAGAAAATAAAAATTACTTCTTAACATAACATGTATATTTGTTTTTTGTCTTAAAATGGAATATTTAAGAATTCCATCGAACATAAAAGCTATTAAACTGAAACTAATTATTTCAAAGTTTATGAAATTGCTTAACATTTTCTTCTTTTTCTTCTTTTTTTTCTTTTTTCTTTCTTTAAGGTATCTGCTTTCGTTTCCAAGTTAGTTTTTTTTTAATTAAAAGTAACCTTTGTTTTTTGTTTCCTTTGAAAGATAATATTTGTGTACTTTCCTAAATCTGTATTTGTTTCGTTTGTACGATAATTATATCTGAGGATATAGAGGTTTCTTAAAATCAACATTAACGGAAGCAAATCCGAAGTAGCACGGGGATAACCGGAAGTTTGTGCTTTAACCCTTTAACGGGCACAAGCTGTTTTCTTTCAAAATTTTCATTTTACGTTATATTTGGAAAAAAGAAGTTCATTTATGACCAAAAAAAGTATTATTGTTAAAATTTTGTTGTTGTGTTTGTAGTTTATTACAGGGGTGGAAACTACATATTTTCCACCGTCCCAAACTAGCAATGAGAAAGGTTAGAAAATGAGAATAACTAGCATTTTACTAACTTATTCGATAGAAAAATATGAAATATAAATAATTTTACAAGTAAATATGATTTTTGTAAAACTATTTATTATTAGTTATTTCAAAGTTTAAAATTTATTAATTACACATGAAATAAGTGGTAGAAAAACCAGATACAATGTAAATTACTAAATGCATCATTTCAAATTATTCTGGTGAAACCACATAACAAGGAACTGAACATAAAGTAACATTGATTTTGAACATGGCACTTTTGTCCATTTCTAGTTAGTTTTGGAACTACAATATTCTCAAAATATTTTAAGGTGGTGGTAAGATAATTACCACGGCCTTAAAAAGGGTTATGCCATTAATATTCACTGACTAAAGTTTACTATAAGTTTTTTTTTTGTGAAATGTGAATGTATAGGGCATGCTTAAAAGCGATTAGCTGAGAGCTTTAAAAAATATATATTACTGGTCTCGGAAGTAAAGGGAAACTTATAGATAATGTCATAAATAAATCACAGATCTCTTAAAGCATTGCAATAAGAGCCAATGTTGGTAATTTATTGCAGCTTCAAAATGTAACAATCGCTACATTTACTCATATTTGTTACAATAATAAAACGTCAATGCATGTAAAATCCTGAAAGGAAAGTGATTCTTTTTGCAAATACCAACGTCCATTTTCAAATGAGAAAAAAAAATATAAAGACTCAAGTATAGAACTCCTGAAAACAATTATGAATATTAATAAGCCTACTTATGCTAATTTATGTGACCAAACACTTCTAAAAAATGTCATCATGAGAAAACACAAAACGCTAATGAAAGTTTGAACAATCTATTATGGGCAATTATTTCCCAAAACCTGTTTGTTCAGTTGAAAACTCTGTGTTTAGAGGCGAATATAGATGTAATGTTATTCTCTGATGGTTTTTCTAGCATAATAGAAAATTTTTAAGGAATTGGGTATTATTGTAGGTCATTGCATGTCAAGACAATATAGTAGCTTCGACAACGAGCGAATTGTTGCTAGAAAGAAACAGTCTTTACCCGCTAAATAATTGTTCAGAAAAATAACACGGGCCATAAGAAAGGGAAAAAAAAATAATAAAAGCAACTTTGAGTAAGGAAGGCATTTGCTACAGAAATGAGGATTTTTAAGTGCCAAAAATGAAATATTATTTTAGTTGTATACTAATAAGAAATGTAAAAACATTTTTTAAGAATGTGTTTTTCGTCAAAATTCTATTACATAAAACCTAGCTTCACAAAATCTTATGGATATATTTTATTGAAATTTTGTATATATATTACCATAAATGTTATGGAGGCAATGAAGTAAATATTTAGGTCTAATGTTGATAGTTTTTTTTTATTGTTAGAAATTTCTATGAATTTTACAATATTTATTCCGTAAGAATTCTTGAAGACCCATAACTTTTTTTCATTTGTAAATTTTTATTAGCTTTCAGATCATTGTCTTTATAAGTACAAAAAGTACGTTGTGTAGAAAAATATTTTAAATTATAAGGTTTGAATTGAATTTCTGTTTTCTAAAATGAACCAAAACACTTAACTAATTAGAAATTTGAATTACTAATTACTTTTATTGTTCTTTATTTAAATATATGCACATTTTGTGCACATATATTTCAAATGAACATTTTGCAATATGGCTGTTTATAGTAGATTGTACAACATAAAAAAAAGAAAAACATCAAATTTATTCAAAATATTTGTGGTGGAAGCATTGTAAGCCAGATAACATCTGCGGTACAAAAATAATTACTTTTCTATTGTGGTTATGTTACTCGGCTACAAACCAGAAAGTTGGATGTTCCGTCCTAGAACAATTCGCTTCTGCCGTAATTGTGACCCGTGAGCTTAATTTATCTAAATTCCTACAGCTATTGTGGCTCCCTCTATTTGTAACAATAGGTAATGAGGCGCATTAAAATATAATAGTCAACATTACCAACAACAACTCATACCCGCTCGCCACGCGTATTATGGAAGCCTAATGAGCCATATAGCATCTACGGTGCTCAAAAAATTACTTTTATATTGTAGTTATGTTACTCGGCTACAAACCAAAACTTTGCAATTTCGGTCCTAGGTCAATTCGTACCTGCCATATATTTTTCAAAAAAATTATCGTTTAGTTTAAGTTGATGCATAAATGGTCAATGAATTATTTTAGAAGAATGGTTGGATTAGAGAATGTTATGTTTAACAACATGCATTGTGGTATCGAAATGTAGCACTAGTACATTTTACTCAATGTTACTTCTATATTTCGCTACAACATTATAATTGTAACATTATTATTCTGCGTGTGTTGTCAAATTTGACTAAGTTTTTCTTCTAGCATGTTGTTTAACATTTCTATCAGCACATTGTGTTAGAACACTGTTATTTCTACATTTCGGAACAGATAGAAAAAAATAGAGATTGATTTTACACAAAGCTCAATGTGCAGACATTGGAGATGTAAATGAAATATAATGATTTCAGTTAAAAGGGTTAATGATAATGAATATTCTGTGTATTTGTAAAAAGAACGTAGTTATTTCACAACATGTCAACTCAAATATAAACCCTTAAAGTCATAGCTAGACTCAACGAACGCCACGAAGACGCACCGATTTAAACCTTAAAATATAATGATAGTAATGGGGCAACAGCAGCACTGGCGGGAACTGTGGTTAAGTTCTAAAGTCCATCATAGATCACGTTACAATCCTCCCCGTAGGAAGTAAATCATCGATAGGAGGGACCTAACTCCCCCCCCCTATTTGAGTACCCTCCAAGTGTGGCGAGATCTAACCACCATTCCGGAAGCATCTCCTTCTCATTTCGAGGTATAAATAAACCCTTTGGGTATAAATAAACCCATAAAAATAAACTCTTACCAGCGTAAATAATCTAGAATACTTATTGCTACAGAAGAAAGGGCCCATTCCAATATTATGAAATAACCAACTACAATCTTCATTGAAATTCATAGGGGTTGAAATAAATTTTCTTCGAAAATAAGTTAAAACACCAAAGCGGTTGCTATTGTGCCTATGAACTTCTTATATTAAAGGCCAATATTTCCGTGTTTGCATGCATATTATATATGAATAGTACAATATGATAAAATGCAATTGCCTGCGCACATTTTCAACTAGACTTCTTATTATAGATCATAAAATATTAAAACAATCGCATTTCTTTCTATTGAAGATTTCCATAAAAGGTATTATTTTATCAGAATTAATTTTCGAATTTAGTATACGTGATCAATTTTGGACAGAAATTGAGTATGTTTTCCTACTGTGTAAAATGAATCTTGCAGGTGCCATAAAACATAAATACCATTTCGCAATAACGTTACATTTATGATAATAATATTTCCTTTCTCAGTGCATAAATGAAATATTAGAATTACTTAAAGTGATTTTCCACACGTTTTTTAATGATATATACAATTTTAATATAATTTCAGAACATTCTTATACATCAAAATACATTGCGTTTGTAAATTGTATATACCCAAAATGTAACTATTTATATTATAATCCCTGATACAAAAATGGTACCTTACATTTTATACAGAAATTTTGGTACAGAATGTTTCAAGATAATAAACATTTATATTCTTTGTTTTTGTATCTGGTTTATAAATTAAATTGAATGAATGCAGAAGGAATTAAATATCACGTTTTCTTTGATAAATGCGAGAGAAATTCTCATCATTTTTCAAGGAAATGTGTGGTTTATCCACGTTCTCATAATTTTACAAGGTAATACATGGTTTTTCAACATCAAGAAATACCATGAACCAGCATATGCTATCATTTAATGCGGGATTATTTCGTAATATATTATGAAACTAATTTCAAACTCAAGGGAAATCATCACGGATTCATTCAACTCTTATCTCTCTAATTTACTCTGCGCCATCATCTTTTTATTTGCTAAACAATCAGGAGATTTTGCATTTAATTTGCATTTTTCTTGGATAAACAACTCCCTGATGAATAAAAGAAAGTGTCATTTTAAGACTTAAGGATGCCATTTCATCTCACAGTGATTTCAATTTGAATTCCAGCAAAATTCCTGCTTCGTGTTAAATCTGCATATATTACACAAAATGCGTGCAAAAGCAATGAACTAACCCTTCACCTTCAACAAAGTAAATATTATTTTTAGTAATTTGCATATATATATTTACTCAGCATAGTATATATACAGGAAAAGAAGTGCAATCTTATGTGTTTGAGCTTCTCCAATCTAGAAGCATATTTTTCAAGGATAAAGGACAACTGTAGTTTCAGTTTCAGCTATTTCAGAATTTGAAGAAAGAACCCCGATAGCTTGTAAAAATTTAAATGAACTTCTATCTGTATTTGTTCTTTGTTTTAATTTTAAGTAAAAATTTTGCAAATGAACTAGATTGAACTTGCGGTAAAAACGTGAAATGAATATGAATTTGTAAATGTGTAATAAGGTTTCAAACCATTTACTGTGTTGTTGGTATATGTTAAATTTTTAATGAAATTACTGTAATAAATGGATATTATCCTATTCTTTCTGAGTCCTTATTTTATGTTACTAGACCGAAAAAATACACCATATTTTGAAATAAAATCGTTTTGAAAATATTAACATTTCAAATCCTGAAGGAATTAATAGATACATTTGCATAATAAAGCAATTCTCATATAATAAAGAAATAAAGTATTGAGATGTTTTTTTTAAATCTGGTTTAATAAAATTAGAATATTTTTATGGAAATTGAAAAAAGGAATGCATACTTTTAAAATTTCTATTGAGTTTTTGTTTTTTAGAATATTAAAAAAACAAAGTGTGAAATATTATTACCAGTTTATTAAGCCTTAACTATATTTTAGAAGCTAAGTAGGATTTAATCAATAAATATTAAAAAAATATAAGATAATTAGTTAGTTGAATTTGGATATATTCTTGCTAAAGTATGACAAAAAAGAATTTGAAATAAATAAGCGAAAAAGAGTAAATTAATATTAAAATAATATTTATGTAAAAAAACTATTCATTTTATTGTTTTAGTTTCATAACAGAATTTTATTTAATTAAGCTTTCAAATATAGAAAAAATACTTTGCGAATTTATACAATTTCGAAGATAAACAATAAATGCCACATCATATTTCAAGAAGAATGAATTTCAGATGAAAAGCGTACTTGTTTAAACATTCAACACATTGTTATTAAAAGTTTTTTTTTTAATCTGTGGTTATTTCTTCGGATGCAATTTCAGTAACTTCAGAATTCAAATATTTGTTTAACACAAATAGTTTTTAGAAATTACAGTTATCATTACTTTATTTTTTTAAATTATTCTTTATTTTATTGTATTATATGGAATGATTTGGTTTCAGTAGTCACTTTCTGCCATTTCCATGTTTAATTTCTGGTTTTATTTTGTTAGAATACTTTCATAAAACAAAATAAAACATTTTACTATAAAAATTAATAAATTATTTTCTCCTCTTCCCAACTTTTGTTAATGCGACTAATAAGTAATAAAAAATATATATTAATTTTATATTCATTTCAAATTCGCTTTATAAAACGGATTTCATTTGAATATTTGTTTCTATAGCAACGTCCTTTCTAAGTCTAAAAACTAAATCTTATTTTTGAAAATATTTATTTACGTAGAAAGAAACACACACACACACACAAAAAGAATCTGATTATATTCATGAGACATCGAAATGGGTTTTCTGACGGAATTTACTTGTCTTGAGCAGGAATAATGCCATAATTTTAAATTAAAACTAAAATGATTACAGACGGATTTTAAAAGCCACTTATTAAAGATGTGCAGAGTTTTTTTCTGATCTAAATTTAATAATCTATATATTTATATTAGTCACAAATGTTGAATTTTTTAAACATTTGTAGTATAAAAAGTTTATTTCATATCAATTCATATTTGGAAAAGAACTATAACACCGAATCCTGCTCATTTGAAAAACATTATTTATAAAATATGATTATACAAAATGTTGCTGCTCTATATCTTGAAGATTCTAGAAATGAATAAAATGCGAAAAATACAATTATCATCGCTAAAGAACACCTGCTTGGTTTTCTGTTTTAAGAAACATTCTATTAGTTGATTTTCTTATTTATATCAATTTTTTTAGGCTATATAATTTTATATGACATTCTTCATTCACATTTTATCGCTTTCTTACTGTAGCTACTTTATGTTAATATAGTATTTATGAAAATTCTGATCCAAAGAAATTTTGCAGCATTTCCTTTTAAATTAATCTGCAGTAGTCAAATTTGCTTCAGTGTTCTAGTAATGGACAAAATGTGAACTAAATACAATTATCATCGCCGGAGAACAGCTGCTGGATTTTCTGATGTAATAAGCATTTCACTAATTTATTTTCATATTTATATCATATTTTTTTGACTCCATATAATTTCATATGGCATTTTTATATCATATTTTATCGCTCTCTTGCTGTGTCAGAGTTGATATAGTATTTATGAACAGTCTAATCCAAAGTAATTTTGCAGTTTTTCCTTTTTAATTAACCCATCCGATGCCAACCAAGAACATATTCGTGGTTGGCAGGGTGTTACCCAATGCAAGCACGAATATATTCGTGGTTGGCAGGATGTTACCCAATGCAAACACGAATATACTCGTGATGCTTTTAATATATTATAACGTACCAATTGTCAAACTTGCAAACTTTTTATTGCCAAAAACATAAATATACAAGGGCAATAACTTGAAAAAAACCCCACCAATAAATTGTTTTTACAAAAATTCTACTTTATTTAACCCATTTGCTGTCTTGCTTTAATTGTATGAGGTTATTCCCATTTCCAACCACGAGTATACTCGTGTTTGATATTTTTAACATATAAATGATTATTTATGACAAAATATGTGTATTTATTTTGATATAATAATACTTAGATAAACAATAGCACTAAAAACAGAAATGGTAATGAAAAAAATCGAATGGGTTAATGTGCTGTAGTCCATGTTTCAAAACATTTTCTTGCGTCCGTCATCAAAATAATTAGTTTTAATAATGCCCTATACATTTCTCATGAACGCAATAGCACCTTGCAGATGTTGGCTGTCTCAACACACACACACACACACACACACACACACACACACACACACACACACACACACACACACACACACACACACACACACACACACACACGC
>JAOUZG010041683.1:114160-128912 GCA_026289955.1 Argiope argentata
TATATATATATATATATATATATATATATATATATATATATAAAGAGAGAGAGAGAGAGAGAGAGAGAGAGAGAGAGAGAGAGAGAAATTAAAATATTTTCCTTTTATACACGAATATGTAAACATTACTATAGAAATGTGTATTTTATTTACGCAAATAAACATAATTTTTATTATGCATATTTATGTATTTTGATTATGAATATAAACATATTTAGCAAAAGGAAACGTTCGTATAGTTAAAGGGCAGTTAAACCTTTCTAACTTGTTAAATGCATTGTTAACTTAAATGTTTCCTTAAGATATTTGGAGAATCGTAGTTTAAATTTCCTCCTGTGTTAATTAGATAGTTAGACCAAATATGATACATTCTCAAATACAAAACTCACTTTACTGAATGCTTAAACTATTTATAAAGTTTATTTTTTTAAATGCATTATTTAAAGCTTATGATTTTTTCTGCGACTCTTCTCTTCATTATTTGTGCCCAATTTTAAGTATTTCTTTTGTAATTTTCTGAATATAATAAAAATCTGTATTTTATACTTTATGTAAACTCTTTAGAGGCATTTTTGATGTAAGTATTTGTATAAACATTTGATAATTTTCTGAAAGTTTAAATTTTTTTGTGTGAAGGAAAATACTTATTTTATAAGATAATTACGCTAAAATTGACGAAAATTAAAAATTAGAAAGCATTTTCTTGAAGAATAAATAGGAGTTGCATGAATTATACCAATCATAATTCCTGCAACTGCTCAAATTTTAATTTATTTAATTTCTGTTTTAACTCAAAATTACATTATAGACATAGGATTTTGCATTATATACATTTCATTGAAAAATTGTTTACATTTTAAAAATTTTTATACAACGCATTTCAAACTTCCTATTACTTACATTGCAGTAATATATATATTAGGTTTGTCTACATTTAAAAAAATAGGCAATCTAAACTGTATTCTTGAGTTTCTAAGCAGTATTAAAAAGGATTTTCTATTTAATCATCATAACCATTAGGCTTAAATGCAGTATGAATTATTTATATATCAATTATTGGAATACGATTAAAAAAAAGTTATTACTAATTACTAACTAATAATTATATTTTCAGCCTCACAATATTTAATGCCAAATTACTTAATTTACATATTAAGTTATAGTAACAGTATTTTTTGTTATATTTATCGATCGAAAACCTTAATGGATAGATAATTATGAGAATTATCGAAAGATTTCATATTACGAAGATTATTGAAAACTCCACCTTCATTTTATTTTAACTTGTTGAACTAATCCAATCTAATGAATTCGCGATTTGCATGCATTTACTAGTAGCAATTAATGGTAATTTTCTCTTAAATCCACATTTCAATTAACCTTCAAAACAATTCAAATTATTAATATATTAATTATTGAATTACGATTTTGAGTGGAATATTACGGAAAGAGTTTTGTGAATAACGATGATTATTTTAGATGTTAGATATAAGCCCTTTTATCAATCAAAGAGGTAATAAATTGAAATTTTAACGAATTTTCCATTAAATAAGGGTATAGTAATAATTATTATTATGACCTTCAGTAGCTGATAAATGTGTAGTTTTCATAAATTCCAAATATTTAAATTTGAATCTTCGCTAGGGATTTTATGGTTGAAACATATATATATATATATATATATATATATATATATATATAAAGAGAGAGAGAGAGAGATGGCTAAAACAAGCATATTGTATTAATTAACTGAATTTCTGCAAAAGATCAAAGAGAAGATCAACTCCTTAATCTAATTTTTCATCAAATTATAGTGATATTTTTCCTTTGATTCTCAAAATAACAACAGTGATAATAAATGAATGTAAAATAATACAATAATTTTTGATGATGTATTTAGAATTAATTAAAAAATTAAATCAAAGAAATGCAATTTATTTCTTGCAAATACTTACTAAGATTTAAATATATTTTTAAATCTTATCATGTCAGAACATGATGTAATTTTGGGAATGAGGTAGACAAAAAACCATAGTCAAAAAATGAAAAAAATAAAATAAAAACAGTAGGCAAAAAATTGTAATTTTATTATCTGCAAGAGCATCTTTAAAAAATCAGCTTTTAATAATGCGTTGCCATAGAATTTGCAAAGCCTCTTATTTTTTAAAAAAAGTTAATGACTACAGTAAATAAAACCCAGAAAAATGTCATTTTGAGCACGCGATTATATGAAATGAAATAAATAGGAAATGGGATATTTTTTAAACAATAAATGCGATACAAAATTTTTTGAATCGTTTGCAATACTAAAGTGACTCATTCAATGAAACAAATAAGATGAGTAAAAATATAATTTAACTCGCACGAGCACGTAGTGCTTGGCCGTTCAAGAAATGATGTTCTGACATGATACATTGAAATATCCATAGAAGATTTTATTTTAATCACTTCTTTTTTTTTCTTTAAGAATAAGCCTACATTTTTTTCTGCTGAAAACAATTAACTTGTTATTTATATATTCAAAATAACTTCTCTTATTATGATAAGCAACTGTTTCAAATTATATTTTGTTACAAATTATCATTTGAAAAATGCTTCGTAAAATATAGCCAAAACACCGTTTCTTGTTTTGTTGATATATGGATTTTTCTTAGAAAATGTTCAACAGAATTTATGATTCATATTTTCACTGTTGTGTATAGTTTTTCAAATGCGTCCGAATTCTTCTGACAGCTGTGAAGTAACGGTTTTCCTTAGTTTTTTTTCCAAGAAAACACAGCGGAAATGCTCCTGTCGATTTCTACACTGATCCTGATGAATGAAATACGCAATAACTCATATTGAAAAATCAGCACAATGAATACTGCTATTCCATATAGAATATCAGAGCTGATAATTCATACAGAAATATCAGAACAATATATTAAACACATAATTTTTTGTTTGCTATGCTTTTATATTACATAAATACTTTTGAAAGTCTGAATATATTAACTAATGCTGTAGTAAATTAACTGATATTGTAGTTATCTGAATTAATTCTACTATAAGTGTTTTTTATTTATAAAGCACATTTTTTTTGTATAATAAAGAAATGAAATAAATAGGATATTTTAATATAGAGCACCTTTCATCAGGATGACACTATGACATTCAATTCATAAAACCAGATAACAATCTTTGGATTGAAGCTCATCTCTGCCTTTTGATTATGTTACTCGGCTATAAACCAAAATGATGTAAGCTGGATTCTAGGGAATACTTATTAAACCGTAATTCGCGACCCGAGCTCTTGAAAAAATTGCATTTCGTGCACTGTACAGCTGTCATGGCCCCATCTACTCGCAGCAAAAGTCGTCAGACGCACTTTACGCAGCAACCAAAGTCGTTTCACTCATGAGACATATCAAACCACACATGCATTTACCAATACACACGCTCGCCATAACGCTTGGCGGTATAAAAATATCGTCCGTCTCTCTGCCAACTCATTAGCAGAAGAGTATTGTGATTTTGGCTTTATAAAGCCAGAGAACATCCCTTGGAATAATGTTCACATCTGCCAATGGTTATGTTATTCGGCTACAGACCCAGCAGTGTAAGTTCAATCCTAGGGTAATCCTATAAGTTGATCATAAAAAAATAGAGTGTCTTTCTTGACTATTATGCATCTATATGAGATGTAAATACATTTGAAAAATTATTTGAAACTTACAACATGAAAAGGAAAATAGATTATCCAAATTTGTAATTTTTTTTTAATGTTTTGGGTACTTTTCTTTATACATCTTATATATAATTCACCACAAAATAACAAGTAAGAAATCAGCGAATTTTTTTAATAGAAACTTGGTTTTTCCCTTGTAAATCCATACATATTATATAATATGTATGTTATATTTGGCCAGAAGTAGATTTACATAGACAATAGCAACAGAAAATAAAAGACGCATTGCAGAGGACATGCGGTTTTAATTACCAATACAATAGGAAGTTCCGTATTGTATAAGGGAGAGAGAGAATCTAAGTTCATAACATTGCGGGTTTTAAAAATTCCTTCTCAAACCAGCGTCATTTGCAAGAAGTGTTTGTAGAAGGTAATAGAGATATTTCTGAATAGTTTTTATTATACTTGTATGCAAAACATATTGGTCATATTCATATCGTTGGTTTATTTATTGCAGTATATGCATAATATATTAATGTATAAATAATTTCCCATGCATGGATTGTATTTACCTTCAAAACTATAAGTTCGTTTCATTATGTTTAATATTAGATATATTAAAAACTTTAACCAGGTTCTTTATCATTTATTAACATATATGCATGTTTATATTAAATGCCATATCATTAAATGACTGTTTCTGCAAATCACGTATTGTTTTTAAAATTTCCCCACTTTTTATTTATTGTGTTACCTGTAATTTGAATAAATCAACTTAGACTAAAATTTGTTTCAAATTCTTTACATGTGTGAATATTAAAGGTGTAACCAGGTTAAAAAAATAAAATAAAATATTCTAAATTAGCACACATAAAGGCAAGTGCATAATATTCTTTTTTGATTTGATTATACAAATTATTTTCAAAAAAATGCAAATCTTAATTAAAGTTTTTATTTTACATAATTCAGCAATCATAAATCTTGGGATTAACATTTTATTTGTAATCCATTTTTGTAACAATTTCTAACTACCTTAATTAACTTTCAGAAAGTTAATCATAGATTTTTTTTCTTAAAGCAAAAAAAGTATTCAGAATAGCTATATTTCTATGCAAATCTTACGTGCCGAAAGTTATAAATGACGTCTACAATAGTAACTATTCTCTTAAAATGATAGATTAGCTTAAAACTAGTCATGCATAATTTCAGCGGTAATTAAAATTAAGCTACAGACCATTAATAATGAATCAAGTGAGAATAATTCAAATTAGAGATTATAATTTAGCCCAAGAATAATTATATAGTTTTCTTCTTCAAATAAAATCTGATCTTATCTGTTTTTAGATTTCCTTTCTTCCAAGAATTACAATGATAATAATTTATCTTATCTGACTTCATAAATGCTTTACCAAAAAAATAATTTCTTGTAAAATTTTTGCCTAAAATTTCATTTATTTCCGTAGTTGATGTGTTCAAGGACAATTTGAGGTCGTTTGGATAATTCATATTTTTGAAATAAACTTATAAATACTCATGAAACACATCAAAATAAGAGTTGTGAGTTGTTTATATAGTATCCTATCTTTGCGGTATAAAGCTAATTCAGATTTATTCTATTTGCGATAGAAAAATGCATAAACACATATTAAGTTGAAGTATTATTTTGTAAATTTCAAAACAAGTATGACTATGTTGTATAGTCAAGAAAAATGTGGTATAAAACAAATAAAGGAAGTATTATACTTTCCACGAAACACATTAAATATTTATATTTCACCTTGTATTGTTCGATTGTTTTAAACTTTATATTTCATAATATTGCGTATCTTATTTACTTAGCACAGTAAATTTACTTAAGATTTTTTTTTATTTTGTTTTTAATCAATGTTTTACCAACTATGAAAAGTAGAGCGTTTGAGAAATATAATACGTCTCCATTCAACAGTTATGTTTCACAAGCTTATAAAAAAGAAAATTAAACTAATGTTGTGACTATATTTTTATAAACTTGTGAGATATGCTGGCAGATATAGTATTTTGATTCAAAACATTGTATCATTTATTTATCATAAGATGTTAACTTTTTTTTATCTAATTTTATCTAATTTATCTCCAAAATAGTTTTCTTTATCTACTTGACAATGCTCCAGTCAAAACTGAATCCATCACAACGCTTACCGATTATTTTTATATTATTCTAATTTAGTTTCTTGGAATTTATGATTTTCTAAAAATATATGGCTATAATTATTAATCATCAAATATCAAATGTTTTCGCTACAACGCTTAAAAACGTTATCAAATATTAATGTTGTATCAAATATGAATATTATTTATGTTCATAAATAAATTGTGTAATTATTAACGTATTATTATTTAAGTATTATAATATACAAGTATACAAGTATTATTATAATACTTGAAAAATACTTGTATATGAAAAAGCAATGCAACCTTATTTTACGTATTTATATCTAATTTATTTTCCAACCGAATTTTTCATGCTTCTTTCTTAGATTTTATATTTATAATAAGATTTTCATTCTCCAACAGAAATTACTTATGCTAGGGTGAAATGGCAGGCATAAAAAATGGGAGGTGAATAAGATAATTTAAATTACCTTTTTGAAGATTTTTCAATAAATAATGCAACACATTGTTTGAAAAAAATATGATTTTTTTAAATAAGGTATCACAGCTTCCATACATCAATTTATTTTCATCTTACAGGTTGGTGTGGGCTTCTTACTTTTCGGAAATAACACGATTTCTTGAGTGAACCTAAACATTAAGCTCACCGTCGGATGTTTCACTTAGTCTTCGTCAGCTAAGAAAGATAATGCATCATGACAAAATGTGACGAAAACACTACTTTTATGCCATTGTTAAATTTTTATGCAGGGCTAAGGGGGATGACAATTTTTTTTGCTTGTCGATCTATCTTATATATATTGATCAATGAAGCTTTATAAATCTTTTCCAATGACTTACTATTTTTTCTCCTACTTTCAAGCTAAAAGTTTTATGTAATGTATAAGAAGAAGAAAAAATGAAATTAGATTCTCTCTTAAATATATATCTGATCAACAGTAAAACTTTTTTTAATAAAATTACTATGAATTTGGGAATAATATATTTAAGTGCTTTGAAGGCAAATGTCTCAGACTTATTATTTTCAGAACTATTCCTCATGTAAAGTGAAAAATAATTATTCGTTTCTTCACTTTAATTTTTCTTCCGAATTATTCCAAAATTTACGTTTACACATTTTTAACATATAAAATATTTGAATTTCTATAATATAGAGTTTAAAATATAATTGAATATTGTTTCCATTTATTTAGAACAACAATCCATTTGCATTTTTTTAACAATAATTACAGCAAAATCTAAAATAGTTAAATTATATCCAATATACTATTTTTACTACTAAGAAGGATGAATGTGTTTGTGTGTGTTAGTCCTCAACAGATTCTTTCGTCGAAAAGTTTATTCGAAAATCTACGTTTTTATATTTTTAGCACAAAAAATATTTGAATTTCTATAATATCGAGTTTAAAATACAATTGAATATCATTCCCATTTGTTTTAGAACAACCATCAATTTGTATTTTTTCAAAAACAATTAAATTGAGAGTTATAACATTTAAATTACATAGAAAATACAATCTTTATTAAGAATAAGATGAATATGTATACATGTGCTATTCATCTTCAGACTCTAAAAACATGTCTTTGAGAAGATAAAACTTGGTTGTGTGTGTGTGTGTGTGTTTAGTTAATTTAAATTAATTTAAAATTAAGCACATTTTTTTTTCATTTTTCCTGAAAAAAACTTCTGAAAAAATCATATTACAACATAAAAAGGAAAGAAAAAAGAACTACCTTCTTTATCTCATCTTCTCAGACAGGTGTGCTCTACCTCATGCAACCTCCCTCCTCATTATTCCTTCTATTATAATTTCTCTAGCACTAGAATGAGTGTTAGTGAATATTTGTAACCCTTCATTTTTGCGGTACAATAATGTTGGACGTTTTTAATGTTAACTTCTTAATGTTAACACTAGGCACATCATTTGTAAACTGTGGCTTGTAGTCTACCAGAAACTTATAATTGGATATGGGTAGTACATCTTCTCTTATCGTTTTCCACATCAGTATTAACTGAACTCAAGATTTATACAATTCATTTCAGACAAGGTATGTAGGTAATCTAATAACTTAGGTTTGGCTTATATTTTTATGACCATTGTGTCTAGACAAAAGTGATTCCAATAACTATGTTACTATCAGGCTTATGAAGAAAATCTTTGATATCACCTGGACACGTTGGGGACACCTTATCAACCTAAAAACATTCTACAAAAATTAAAGGTCCATAGTAAAAGTATGTATGTTTCTACAAGAAGGAAGAAATGGCGACATTGTTCAAAAATGGCTTTATCTGATTGCAATAGTCGATTCATTGTGGAATTTTTCATAGAACGTGACTCATTTTTTGCTTTATTGTAAATTTCTTTTTTTCTCCATGATACATTTCTTAATCTTGTGGTTAAGCACAACTATATTAAGTCGATTCCCCCCCACGAAGTTAAATTACAGTAATAATCGGAAGTAATATAGAAAGGTGCTAAAATTTTACTGCAGTTTTAATGCAAATTCACCACTAAATTCAGTTCATTTGTTTGTAGTTTATAACTTAAGGATTTTATTTCGGTTCCAAATTTCAATATTAATTTTATTTTCTGATTGATGCATTTTGAATCGTGGTTCCGCAAAATTTTTAAAAATACTGCTAAAATCAATGCTTTAAACATTTTAATCTTTCATACTGGAATGAACTAGTTAAAAATAATACACAATTCTTGAAACGAGTCTGAACAAAATTAAAATCAAAGACCAACTAAAAGAAAAAATGATTAATTGAAGAAAATCTGTCTTTAAAGTGTCATTTATGCTCTTATTTTCTAAGATGTAATAAGATGCTTCTTTTGACATCCTTTTTTAATGTGTTGTGCTGCAAATATATTCTTTATTTAAAAAGTGCATTCAAAAAATTATTGATTCAAATTATTGTAAATACATACTTTTTATGTGCTATGTATATCGTCTATGCCTTTGATATTTTTATTTCGTACACATAGATAAATATGGTGAACTTAACCCTGTAAAGCAATGAAATGATCATATTTTTATATTACTTTATAATAATATTTTTATTAAAACATTATCCCCATCATAGTAATAATCGGGTTTAAAATAGTTCTGATACTAAAATTTTACTTCATTTCCTGCTCAGCGATAACTTCAGTTCATTTGCTTGTAGTTTATAACATATGGATTTCACTTCGTCTCTAAGTTTACATACTTATTTTATTTTTTCAATTGACGCGTTTTGAATCGTGGCTCCACAAAATCCAAACAATTCCACCAAAAATCAATACTATAAACCCTTTAATCTTACATATTGGAATTAAATAGTTAAATGATAGTAAATAATAATACACAATTACTGAAACAGAAAATATATATATTCATTACCTTTTATTTTATAGGGCATTATTTCATACTCCTAACAAAAAAAGCTGTTGTTTTCAGAACCAATATATATATTTTGTGTTTTGTACAATCAAATAAGCAATCTATTTTTTTATGACGCTTCATAAGAAAAAAACAAAACGTAATAAAACAGAACATTTCAAATAAAGTATGAGAATTTCTCAAGAACAACATATCGTTTTCTTAACTGATAAGAAAAAGTGGGGAAAGAGATGAAATCATTCTCAGAGCAATATATAAAATGAAAGCACAAACATTACCCCTCCTTAACACACCGCTGTTGAAAAGCGAAGACGGAAATCAAATGAAAATATTTACCTTAAAAAGCCCTCGTTACAAAAAAAACTAAATCATAAAGAGAATTTCCCTCATAAGCAGCACAAATATATTTATTTTGAGTATCAGCTACTCCATAAAAGGAATGAGTCCGAAACTGGTAAGTATCGATTGACTAGAGGGACCTTAACACACTAATCGTGATTGCGCGACCCCTTGCAGCGATCATATAGATGATGACTAGCAATAACAGAAAAGTCATTCTCCCTATTTTCCTGACGACTATCGCAGCAAACAACAGATGTTTTAAGTGGGTCTTGACCTATTAAACACATACACACAGGAACACATGATAAGAAACAGGAATCGATTTTAGATTAGTATGGGATCGAATGCCACTTTTGTACTTTTTCCAATCGAGGTTCGCTGCTATATAAAAGAATATTTCTGTTCCTTTATTGAGTTCGAAAGTCATCACGAACTATATGTCATTTGCTTCTGCCCTTAAAAAATAATATGATATTCCCTGGTGGAAAATAAAGTTAGGTGTTTTTTTCGCAATATTCGAAACAAATGATGATGAAAATAATAAGGAAATATTAAAGCCATTCTCTGTTTTGTTAAAATTAATTTTATAAATGGAGTCCTTTGACATATTGGAATAACAGTTGAAAAGGAAATGGAATATAATATTCAACATTTTCTATTGATATTTAAAAACACAAACATACCATAATATAGATAATAAAAAATACATATTCCATAAATATTTCTGTCAAGTATGTTATATAATCTATATTAAGAAAAAAACATTGTGAATTATGTTACTAAGAAAAATTATCTAATTGTTTTTGATTTAACGCAATTTTAAATTTAAAAAAATAATATCTATATTAATAATTGTTTCATAAATATTTCTGTCAAGCATATTAAATCTATATTAAGAAAAAGAATGTGAATTATGCTAATTATATAAAATAAATTATCTAATTATTTTTTTTATTTAATTCATTTTTAAATTTAAAAAAATGGAATCTATACTAATAATAGACAAAAAAAGATTTTTTTTTCAATCTTTAGATAAATATTAAAATATAAAACGATTGTTATCAGAAAACATTTCAATCTTAAGACATATAATTTTAACTTGAACGAAATGTAATATTTAGCGTTTAATTTAAATATAGTAAAAATTTAATAAAATCTGTGTGCAGCAATACCTTTTGTGAGAATCAGACCGGATTTCATCTTTTTTCAAAGATACATTACAACTCTAGTGAAATTTTGAAATTATTCCATGAATAATTTTATAAAATTAAATTTAATATGCTTTATCACTTCAAATTGTTTAATGTTAATTCAAATGCACTATATAATATGTGTATAAAATTGTATTCTAAAATTAGTTTTTTTGGGTTTATATTACTATTTTGATTATATATATACCAAGGTTTCTAAAAAAAGTATAAGCAATAAGTTGTTTTTATAATCAAAATCGAAAACACTTTTAGTTGCTTTAAAAATTATATTTGAGCTGAAATTTTTTAAAAAAATATTTTAATTAAATTATACCAGTGTTAATACGAATTATATTACTCTAATGTTAATTTTAAACTACCAACAAATTAAACAAATTCAAATTTATTTTAATTTTCTGTTGATGTATATCTTTTGATTATATACATATATTTCCCCCTTTTTTAATCCATAGCATTTGAAGAATTGTATTTAAAGTACTTTTCATTTAATTTAACTTTTTAAGTTATATAAAATATTTGTTTTAACGTTATACATTTTAAAGAAAACATTTGTAATGCAAGAAATTAGGAAAAAAATGAAGTATAAATTATGCATAAATCATGAAAGCTTTTAAAATGGCAAAAAACCCTGACAAAATATAATTTTGAAAGCAGTATTAATTAAAATAAGAATCTTAGTTCATTAAAATATAATGTAGTGTCATATTCAATTTATATGCATAAAGCTTTAACAGAGATTTTTATTATAAATTTTAAATAGCTATAATGTCGTTAAGATTTAAATATGAAATATTATCGGCTCTTTTTCTTATAAGGGTTTGAAATAAAATTTTAAAAAACAACTTTAGAAATTAGTATTAATTTAAAACCATTTGTAAATTAAGTAAAATGCGAAGCATAATATATTAATTTTATATTCATAATTTTCTAAAAATTATAGTATTTCAAATAATAATGTCACTTTTTAACTGTCCCAAAAGACACTAGAAAATATAACTGTCAACGCTTTAACTTTTAAAATCACAAGTGTCAAGGATTTTATATTATTTTTTCACATAAAATTTTTACCGAATTGCAAAAACAACAATTAACAGCAGAAAGATTTTAAAATGTGGAGAACAAGACGTGCTCAATTAGCTGTGTTTTCATGCGTTATTCTTAAAAAGGATAGATTTGCTTAATCTTGGCCGTGAACAAAGTAGAATATAATTCCAGTTAAAAAAAATTACTCTTATCAAATTTAGTAAAAAAAAGAGGAAAAAAAAGGAAAAAAATTTCACCGAAATTTGAGCATCTTTAAAAATTTCGGAGGAAAAAAAGAGCTCACAAACACTTTCTGTGATTTAAACGAAGTGCAATTAAGATGTAAAAGATGTTTAAAATAGGATAATGAGCATAACATGCGCTGTAATTTTTTTTTGTATTCCAACTCTATATTTTCAATTACGTTAATTGGCTCATTAGATGCGCAAAATATATGCTCGTATATTAATGTTAATTGTTTGCACTTTGTTATTATGTTACGAATTTTGCTAATTAAAATTTTACATGGCAATTTGCCAGTCGAGGTGATTAGTTGTGAAAAAGAAAACTGTTTAGATACCAACTTGTTTGATAACTAATTAAAAACGTTTTGAAAACTCAGTTTGAGACATGCTTGTGAAATTTTTATTTCAACGGGAAAACAGCAAAACTTTCGACATACGCTTAGGCTAATAAGTGAGCTAATCCTTTAGAAGAAAAAAAATGTGCAATGTTATTCGTTTTCTTACGCACTTGCGTATTATTTAATATTAATTATTCAAAGCTTTTTTTGATTGAAACGAAAGTTAAAAGAAACAAAAATCAGTTTAACGAGAAATTAATTTTTTAAGATGTTGAAATACTTTTCTATATAATTCTATTTCATGAACTGTTAATCCTAAAATTGTTCGAATAATTTTTATCTAAGTGATTCAGAAATTTTACGAAAACTAATTTCAACTTAGTAAGATTTTTTTTCAAACTAATCAATATACTATATTGTAACTATTTCATATGAAAAACATTTCAACTATTTAAAATAGCTTTTAAAAATAATAAACAATGATTTTCAATCACAAAAGGATAAAAAAAGAAATCTATTTCAAATTATCCAAATGCTTATATGTTTATTTCTAACATGTTAATTTAATGAAAATAAATTTTTAAAACCTTTTTAATAAAAGTTAATATCTAACTGAGAAGAACTAATTTCAACTTAATAAGATTTTTTTTTCAAACTGATCAATATATTATATTGTAACTATTTTATATGAAAAATACCCCAAGTATTAAAAATAGCTTTTAAATCATAATAAACAATGATTCTCAATTACTAAATGATAAAAAAATGTCATTTCCAAAAAAATTATTCAAATGCTTATATGTTTATTTCTATCATGCTAATTTAAGGAAATTTAATATATTATCTTTCGTTTTCATTAATTTAGCTGACTTTTGTACATAACTCATATTTGTTTCTTTACGGAATATATATTAAGAAAAATTTAATCTTTAAAATATATTTTTGACCTCTATTTTAATTTTTAAAAAAGGTGTGCGATTTCAACAAAACTACTTTTTTACTTCAAACTTTGTGACTCCTTAAAAGATTTGCATTTTTAATAGGAATTTATCAAGCAAAAAAATAAAAATAATAAATGAAAAAATCATGATATTCATGAGGGATTTTTTCATGCATAATTTGAAAGGCCAGAAAGAAGAGAAATGAAGAGAATGATCTTGTATGAATGCGTATTCATAATATTCTGCTAAGCACGATAAGAGAATAATTAAAGCATGTAAGGGGACCTTATTTGATTATTAATTATTGTAGGTATATTTGCAAATATACCTATCTAGTTGGTTATACCTATCTCAACAGCAATACCATCTAGCATGTAAGTGTCATTAAAAACGAATTTCAATTTTCGTTCATTACGAATGAAATGAATAAAAAATTATTGACAGTCAAATAATTTACATAGTAATAAAATTAAGAGCTTATTTTACACTTCTTTAAAATGCGTATAATCTATAATTTTATGAGCATACATTAAATAATACATTATGAAGTTTTAAAAAAACTTCGTGTTTTTATTGTTTAAATTAAATTATGGAATTAGAATAAATTTCAGATAAATCTGCTTAACTTTCAAATAAGAAATATGATGTTTCTCATCTTTAAATAACTAAATATGTAGTATCTTCATCTAATATATTTCATTGCAATAATATTTTAATTCCTCAAATGGAATATTTGCGACTCTATGATTTGAAGTATTAATCATTATATATTGTTCGTTGAAAATCATTATTATTGATATGAATTTCAATTAACAGTTCTTGAAATCATACCCTTTTATGTCTATTCTGAAGTCACAACATGATATTTAATTAACAATCAAAAGTCTTGTAATTAAGATTTCTAAATTAATGTATACAAAGATATTTCATAATTTAAATGTTTTTGAATTTAGAAAATATTTTAAAAATTATTTGACTCTGAACAATGCTTCATAATTATTCCCCCATCTCGTATAAAGTTTTTGTTCTTAAAAGTAATAAAAAAACAACATTAATTAAATTAAATTAAATTAATAATTTAATTTAATTGCATTAAGTACGAATTATATAAGGAAAAATAAAAATTAAAAACTGAAATATCTGTATATAATATGCAAGAATTTAAAAAAAAAAATGGAATTCCAATTTTTTCCTACTAAACTTTTCATACAATTTCTAAAAGCGTTTCAGTTCATTCTTTATAACTGCCTCATATTAATACTTAGATTAAAGCAATCTGGCAATAATAATTAGGAGAATTTTGAATATATGAGTATCTAACAACCGGATATTGTGTACTAAAAAATGATTCACAAAAAAAATCTCAAAAACAGTTGCATTCATTGCTATATTCAGAATGGTTTATAGAGAACTATTTTAAAAATATCCTGAAAATAATTCTAAT
>JAOUZG010041683.1:128922-141372 GCA_026289955.1 Argiope argentata
TGGTTTATAGAGAACTATTTTAAAAATATCCTGAAAATAATTCTAATAATAATAACTCTGTTTGATATTTAGCGTAGTTCGTTAAAAGAACATTTCAATTCCATTGATTCCCCTCAAGTTTCAATAATCGTTCTCAAGGGAAACTATTCTTAAGAAAGAATACTTAAAAAGAACCTTCTACAATCACAATGTGTTCTTAACGTCTAATCTCCACTCCACCTTCAAAGTTATGGAGGGTTTCCAGTTGTAATTGCCTCTTCCAAGACTCGATAAGAACTTTTCCACGTACAAAACTGAAAAGCCCCTTCCTGAAAAATAACATCTCTTGCTGTTTCGAAGTACTGTTGAACTTACACACCACTTACACTCCACTTTAATTAAAAACTCCGGCAAGCAACCCCGTTCAAAGTAATTATATGTGTAATAACTTGGAGTGCGCGCAAAACTAAACAAGGAAAATCATTTGAAACCTCACCCCTTTTCGAGTATTTGCAGTTACTACACAATATACCACCGGTGAAGCATGTAACACGATTATGTGTAGAGGAATCGATTGTCTTAATTTGAAACGGCTTATTTAGCGTACGGGGCATGGCCGCACATCAAAGTATCAGCTTGCTCTCACTGTGTAATTAGTCATGCTTAAAATAAGAATTGAGGAGTTTGTTTGTAAAGTGGTTGACCTTTCCTGGAGAGCAGATGAATCTCATAAACTTGAAACATTTTTTGGTACTTGGTGTGAGTCAAAATAAAAGTCTCGTAAGAAAAGGATTCTCATTTGAACGGTCTTTATTGGATATTTGTTTTCGATTGATAAATATCGTATCAAAAATACAAGGAGATCTTATTTAGTTGGAGCAAGTGCAATAATATTAATAAAGCTAAAGCAAAATTTTGAAACAAATTTCTTTTATATTATGTGAGAATATATATATTTATATATTTGGTTAGGAGTTTCCGTTGTCTTCGAAATTGACGGGCAAAAAATATTTTTACCTGCTTTACCGGTATTGCATTATATTTGAAAGCAGATGAGTTTTTAAAGGTTGACCTGATTTTTCCAGTATTGCATTATTATTAAGTATGCTTATATAACAACAGATGCATTTTTAAAAGGTTGACACACTATGACATCATAGCTCTTATTTCTTCTGAAAATTGGTCGAGCTGTACTGATTTTTTAAAAACATTTAAGTTATTTTGAGTTATTACATTGGTTGATTTTGATATTTTGTACTCAAACTTCAAGATTAATTCTCAACTTTTATTTCAAAGGGGTTAGAGTAAGTAATATTTAAAATTGGTGTGCTTTCGAACAAATTTGGAGAGCCTTGAACATTCTTCATTAACGTTATTTATCACTAATATTATATTATATTAAGACTCCAAACTCATAAATAAATTAGTATAATGCTTTAAAGTTTTGTGTGTCATCTCCTATAGCATTTCTCTTAATGCCTGTGACATTTCAAATTGCTAAAATGAAAATTGCAAAAAGTCATTTTCAAGGTCCCCGGTCGCCTTAAGGTCTTCTCATTCTAAAATTTAAATTTGAAAGGAATTTCTTGAGAATTATAGAAAAGTTTTTAATAAATATTTTGCACAAATTAGGTTGTTTTTATGACATATTTACATTTAGTTTCTGATGATTGATAAATATAAAGGGATAGAATAATAGGCATTGGTTGCTAGTATATCTATATATAGAGTTTTCAAATGAAATAAAGATCAAGTAAATTTGTAAAATTAATGTGGAAATCTATTATGATAACTTTCTAGGGATAATAAATGAAAAATAATATTTATTTTTTAATATAATGAGAATGATGTGTGACAAAGGCTCATTCATCAAAATTACTAGCTGATAAGCTTTAAAATGAAATAAAAATCAGCGAACTAATCCGTAATTATGGTTGTAAAACTTATGTATCTTTAATATTTTAAATACGCAAATGACATATTAATTAAAAGGAATCTGAATGAGGAATCACTATTAAAAAATAATTATTAGCATACATTTTCTCTTAAATTTTAATATTAATTAAAAATATATATACTCTTATATAAAATAAGATTAGAAAAGTAATAGTAATAGTAAGAAGAAATATATTTCGGAAAATTAAATTTTGTTTTATTTATATTGTTTCATAGCGTTAAGCCGACTGCAAATAACTAGAATTAAAAAGATTTGATATTTAATGCTCTCTACGCATCTTAAAATAACGATTTTTGTGCCGTTTTTTTAAATAAAAAAACTAAAATTTTTGATGAAAGAATCAGAAGAGAAACGTCTTATATTTAAAAAAAATCAAATAAACTTTAAAGAAGTGTATAATAAAAGCTATATCTATTAAAAATTAAGAAGAAAATAATTTCATAACATTGTGTTCTTACTTATAATAAATTGCTTGAAAGGATAAGAAAATAAATTGATATAAAGTTCATTTAAGTTATGCAATAATTACTCTATTTTTATTTAATAATCTCTTTTGGAAATTTAATTCGAATTCTGCTAATCATTTTTATAGAAATACATTTTTAATCAAGTTTTAACTTAAATTTTCCAAGAAAAACTATTACTTATGAGCAGCTCAAAAAAAAGCTTTAATATTCTTTTGAGATAGAAAATAAATATTAGTTTTGATGAAGAAGGTGTTTTCAGCAAAAAATTAAAATATTAACCGACATTCAAAAAACAAATATTTGAATCGTGTACTTTTTATTGGAAATCATAACGGAAAATAAATAATTGCATATCAGAAGTAGTAAAAGGAAAATCTAAAAAATACTAATTTTTAACTTTTATATATGCTGAAATTTTAGTTTCGCGTGCAGTACTTTTTTCGCTCGAAAACATATCATAAGTTTTGAAGACATTTCCCTAAACGCATCATTAACATGCATATTTCCTCAAAATAAAAGCAGTCTTTCTGATTATCCTCTTTTAAGTCATGAAACCTTCTCATTACTAGAATAATTTTAAGCAGCTATTCAAAAAAATAAAATATATATATATCATAAGAAAGCATATTTAATTTTAATTCTTTTTCTTTTGACTTAACTACTTAGAAAAGGAAACAATTTTATTATTTTCAAAAGTTCTTGGAAAAACATTTCCATAACTACACGAGAAAGAACTAAATTAAAACAAAAGATCAATTTAAAAAAGAACATTTGCCATTGAAACGTCATTTTTGTTCTAATTTCCTTAGATCTAATACGAGGTTTATTTTTATTTTATTTTTATATAAGTTGTGCTGGTCAATATATTCTTTATTAAAAAAAGTGCATTAAAAAGTACTACTAACTCAAATTATACCAAATGCATCATACTTTTAATCAATATAGATATATTTAGTATATATATTGTTGTGAATTTAATTTCGCCCATATATATAAATGGGGTGAACTTAATCCTGTACTACAATGAAATGGTCATAATTTTATATTATTTTATAATAATATATTTATAAATATATTCTCCCTAGCATAGGTCAGCCAGATAATAAATGTTATTTTTTTCTTTGGTTAGTTCTCTTTTGACTGTTGGCTATATAAATGGTATTATATCGAATCGAATACTTTCTAAATAAATCATGGTATGTGCTGACAATTGACGAAACTTTATCGTCACCATTTATTATTATTAAAATTTACTTTATTTTCCGCTTTTAATCTGGAGTGATGGAGATTCAATTACCCCAGTTGCTTAGACAAGGCGTGCTCAATATGAATATGGCTGTCGAAATATTAGATTGTACCTGTTGTCTTCTTCCGGCATTTAAATCTTCTTATTTTCAGATAATACCAGCTATGAAATGAAGTAAAAATGGATTGATAGAATATATACAGTACCTAATGGGGAAAAATATCTAGATAATAAAAATGCAAGAGTTAAGGTTTTAATTAACTAAAAATTCATTTTCAAAACTAATATTTATTTATCAAAATCTTTCCAACAGAAAAAAGTGCAAATTTTATTATGAGGGTACAGTGGCGACAGAGATATTGGAAAAATAAAAGATATTTTTTGGTAAAAAATAAGGCTAAGCATGATTTATCAGGAGTAAATTTCTTTTCTTCTTGTGCTTGTATGTTCTAATAATGGCAACACTGTTTTCATTTATAAATTAATAAGCGTGTAAAATATAAATCATTGAAAATTCCCAATCGGAAAAATATTCTTATAATTTTATTCTGAAATTCTGAATTTATATCACGAAAAAATCTTTTATGTCGCTTGTTAAAAGTTTGTTAGAATTATGATATTAATGCATAGAAGCATAGTTTAACTTTTCAAAAAGTTTTCATAATTCAACAACAATTTAATTAACAGTTAAAAATTCATTTTTCAATAATACGGGGAATATTTAATTAATTAAATCAAGATTACCAACTGTATCAATACTGCTTCTTTCAGTTGCAACGGGATGGTGACAAAACTTCCAGAAATACAATCACATAAAATCTACAATAAGATAATAACAGTTTATAAATACGGTAATTCCTTGAAATCATTATAATAACAAAAATTCATATATAAATTGATAAGTTATTTAAATAATAAACTCAGAATAATAATAAAACAAAATTGTGCTATTTATTTCAAGGATCGATAAATTTATTTAGATTAATTTAGATGAACTATATTAAAATTAAAAATAAATTAATTAAGATAAACTCTAATAATATTAAAACTTAATTAATTATGATAACATAAATATCTAATTAAGATTCTGATTAAATTTATAATGATAGATAAAACATCAAGAGTTGCATCGAATTTATTGCAACCATGAGTTAGAAATATATAAAATATGTCTTTAAAATACTAGTCACATATGTTTAAATGCCGTCGTGCTAGCCCAGAGGTAGAGAGTTTCCCTCGTGATCTAGGAGTCCGAAATTTGAGTCCTGTTCAGGGCATGGTTGTTCTTCAGTGTTCTATCTGTGAGGTGAATGAATATGCCCCCCCCCTGTGAACAGGGACTGTATAAACGCATGTTTTAAGTGTGTCATCTTTATATGAGCTAGAATGTTGACTTCTGCCGTCTGTCGTCCATACCCTCAGAAGCTACTGCACTCTTTCTCCCGTTGTAAAAGGCGGACACGCCATCATCATTTTATATTTAATTGAGCAATAGTCAAGTATGACTTTACGTGTTGATACATAAAATAATGCAATACACTAGTGAAAAAAACATAATTATTTTTTATAAGATTTAAAAGTAAATATCTGCCAACTATTCCCAGAACCATTTTTCATTAATCGAAACAAGCAAAAGATGATAAAATTTAAAACAAGTGAATCAAACTTCCAACTTTTTCATCAAGTGAATTCTAATCGTCTGTAATAAAATTACTAATTGAACAATCTAGTGCTTTTATCATTCAAATGATTAAAACATCCAAATGAAGCCATTTTTAAGAAGTGTAATTTGACCATTTCTTATAATTGAAAAAAATCTAAGATATTATTTAATTAATTGGCTGGCAGTTATATTCATTGAAAATTTTCAGCTCATCAGTGCTTTAACATGGTATTAAAAGATATTCCCTTCTTTGTTCAATCCCATCATTTCATAAAGAGCTCTCAAGAAAATAGAGAATGTGAGATGGAAGACCAGGTTGCCTGAAGACAAATGTTCGGAATATTTCTTCTTTACAGAAGCTGTGAAGAAGAGATATAGATTGATGGATTATGCTCTTAACTATTCCAGTTGGTTGGATGTGATTGAATATGGCACTTTTCTTAGAAGTTTTTCTTAGGAGCTCGATTATACTCAACCACCATAAATTAAGAAGGTGAATCTGCCGAAAAAGGAGGAACTTTATTACTATTTATCAAAATGATTCTTTTCCAAACGTAATGCAGACTCTCCATATTGATCTGGTATTGTAACGTTTCCCCGATTGTATGGTATAAGATTGAAAGTCACTAAAAAATTAAATGAAAATATGTTATTTTCCAATCTAGGACAATATGTAAAAGATATTTATAATATAGTAATACGAATTTTTATCAAAAATGTACAATTAATTACAGAATAAGAAAAATTATAATATATATTTTGTGTGCCAGCTTTCTGGCACAAAGGTTGTGCGTCTTCCTCGTGTTCTATCAGTCCCGGGATCGAGTCCCAGTCACGGCATGGTTTTTCTTCTGTGTGCCATCTGTGAAATGTGTGACTGCGCCCCCTGTAAAAAGGGGATGGACAATCAATTGTGCTGAGTGTGTAGATAAGTCATTCTCTTTTTGAAGTAGCACTACTGAAGCTTACTTAGCTTACTGAAGTAGCCCCTAGATGGCACTTCTACAAAAGCAAGAAACCCTCCTTTCGGCATAAATCTACTGCTATATTAGCGGGGGACTTATCCATGGCAAGTGCCATTAGTAACAACAACATATTGTTTCTTGAATTTACAATTATTTTAATTATTATTAATAGTTCGTCATATTAATAAGTTTTCTATACAAAATTTGAGCTTCATGTCATAGTAATAATTAAAATCGTTTATGCCAATTTATCCAATATGTTTTTCAGTGTAGTATCCGTGAGATGTGTGAATGTGATCCTCTGTAAAAAGGGGTTGTGCAAGTGAATGTGATGAGTGTGTATCCAAATCGTACTCATGGATCTAGTTAATGCTACTTCAAAAATAAGAGACGCTCATTCGGCTTAAAATCGCTGCCGGCCGTTAGCACATTTTACTAAGATAAGTGTCATTAGTAACAACAACAACAATTATAAGATTGATTACAGGCATTAATATAAAAAATATCTCAAAATCCGGGAAATAATTTTTTTAAAACGGGAAAGAACCACAGTAGGCCACATTTCTGTATTGAAATTATCTTGCATAATATTGCTGTTAAGCTAATTTTCTAGAAAAAGATTTGACGTTTAATTTCAATCAATTATATTGGGCTAAACTTGCTATTAATAATAAAAATTCTTGAAGATGGAAATATTATAGTGAAATTCCAAGATAACTAATTCAAATAAAGGTGAAAATCATCTCAATTCAACTTGAGAGAGTTAGAATGGGAGAAGTAGAAGGAGAATACCCCAAATTGAAAGGAGAAGGAGGAAGAAATAACCCAATATAACTACCACACATTAACATCATCACAATGATGATTATGATACTGGTACAATTTTAGGTAACTTAAAAAAGAACTCACATTTGTTTGTGTGTCTGTGAAAACATTTTTCTTTATTTACCTGAAAAAATTACTCTTATTTTACTTTATTAAATTCCTCTTATAAAATGTTAATAATATTTTTAAACTATTTTTTCTTGAATTTCAGCGTTATCTTCAATAACCCAAAGACTAAAATTATTTTAACTTAAAAGTAAGTATATCAATATTAATAATATATTAAGTATATAAATAAGTATATTCATCTTATTTATAAAAAATATAGAGTAATTAGTCATACTCCCTCGAAAAATGAAATGGTTCAAATTCAATTCAATAGTGTTCCTTTAATTATGATGATTAGTCGCATACATTAAATAAATGACAATAAAAGGTGAATGTAGATACTATAATCAATTTCAATTTATTATTGAAAAAACTGTCTTTTATTAGTTATTAATTATATTAATTATTTAATTAATCATAAAATATCATCAAAAAATTAAACGATTTCATAGAATTATTACATTAATTAAAGAAATTCTCCATGGGCAATTTTAATTCAGCACTTTTACTCTATATAATATCACTTTTTAAAATTCTATAAAAAGATTTTCCATTCCATGGCACCGAAATCTTTTCTTTTCTTCTAAACAGCTTGATCCCAAAGTGAATGTTTCCTCTCTCTTCTAACGGCAAAAGTCATCTGTTTTCAAGCACCCCCACCTCTGTTCTCGAGTACTTTCCACTCTCTGACCTTGGGATTGAGGTCAAGCGATAAGAGAAAACCTCACGAGAAAGAACTTGGATCAGAGTCCCAGAAATATATTCATTAAATTTAAACCGCGATGAAGGGGGATCCCGCCTCAGATCGGAGACTGCGGTGAAGGATTTCGCCAGATCATTCCTCCCTAATGGAAAAGGCTTCCGGAAGGATTTGGCGATATCGTAAAATATCGTGGTAGAATTCGTGGCCCAATCAGACAAAGCACGGTAGATAGTCTACGGTGGATCAGGGTCGTTGTGCCGTTGGAAATGAGACTGTATGTATGGATGAAGGGAAGTGTTTAAAGTGAGATTTAGAATGTAGAAATTTATATTGTAATTTAGAAAGTCGAAACGTAGAGTGATAAAATTGTTGATGGGGCTTTTTCTCCTGATTGTGGGAGATCTAGGAAATCTTGCTACATTCCGGTGTTTCTTTTTCACATTTATTCCTTTCTTGTTTCCGACTTTTATCTCAATAAAATTCGTTGGAAATTTACTAACAATAATTTGACTATAAAACATATATCTATCTATCTAAATATATGCATATTTTATCATCGTAAGTAATAGTGTTATTTTACAGTAAGCTTGATAAATAAAAGAAATTATTTGTGCTTAAATATTAATTAATTATTCTGAAATGGAACAAAGTTAAGTTTTTAAAAATTCATTTTAATTTTTTAGTTGCAAATATTGAGAGTTTGTGTTAAAGCATTTTTGAGATACATACTCTAGATAAACAGTTTATATTTAATATATTAGACCGCTCTTTGATTTTTTTTATTAATTAATGTTTAGAAAATTGTATTCATTAATGTATTTTGATTACTGCCAAGTTACATATCAACGAATTCATCCTTGCATGCACACATACATATAAAGTATTTGGAATTATAGCTATAAATATTTTATAAGAACCAATGACAGTCATGCTAAATATTAACCTAAGAATTAGCCTAAATAATAGCCTTAAAAATCAAATTATTATTGGCAAATAAAGAAATTTCATTTATTTTATATATAAATTAAAAATTAGCTTAATTGTGTATTCTTGGAAACTGAAAGAACAGTTTTACTAATCATTATTGTTAAAAAAGCCTTTTTCTTCGTTTTCATTAATTATTTTCTGGAAATTAAAGACAAAAATATACTTAGGAAATAATTTCTAAAACTGATATTTCTCTTCGTCGCTTTAAGTCTAAAATCATTTAACCAATAAAATTTTTCACTATATCTAGTAGAATTAATAGGCTATTTACAAGAAACTTTAGACTAAATAATTATTTTTTCTTCATATTTCTATTGTAATGCCCGCTCTTCCACTCCCAAAAGGGACGATAACAAAACTGCAGGAGGCAAATGGTCATGTGGGACCAAAGGGGGGAACCACGTGAGGACCCAGGAAGAGGAAGCGAGGGGACAGACGGATGAAGAATGAGCGAAGGAGAACGAGGGCGGTGCGATTCGCCATG
Source organism: Argiope argentata (assembly GCA_026289955.1). Taxonomy (NCBI): domain Eukaryota; kingdom Metazoa; phylum Arthropoda; class Arachnida; order Araneae; family Araneidae; genus Argiope; species Argiope argentata. The sequence continues at coordinate 138,307 of JAOUZG010041683.1, forward strand.
AACGAGAGAGACTAACTTCTTTTTCTTTTCATGTTTCATTCTATTTTAATCTGCTGTGAATATGTAAATAATATATTAATCCAGAACAAGATCGTCTCCTTCATTATTTCCAACACAATCATCACGATTGGCGTTGTCGGCGACCACGATGGAGTTAGATACCAAATGAGCATTAAGGCGTAGATGTGTAACCGAGCGTCAACCGTCTTAATGTGCAACTGGAAAGTCAAGCGGAAAAGACTGAGGAACTTTACTTCTATTTTCACATGTTCTGTCTTTACATGCTTGTATGTAAAATTTGTTTTTAATCATTCATTAATTTCTTCCAAAAAATGTAAATCAATCAATATTTTCAACTGTTTGCTTTACATAAATACAGCGAAACTAAAGTTACAAATGCTAATTATGTGTTACCGTATATCAAAATACCATGGCGGTTTATTTTGATGCTTAACCTATAAAATTAATTATTTCTTAATGATTGAAAAACAATGTATGTTGCCCGAAAAGGACATTCATAAGTTGAATGTGATAGTCAAACACATAGATGCAAGCTAATTTTATGACATTGTATGAAATAGTAAATAATACCGAATTGGATTATTGAGCAATGCTAAAAAAAACGCATCGTGTAATTTATATTGTAATTCCTTCACGTAATGTAACTTTACAATATCACAGTAGCACAAGTGTGAGGGTAAAAAAATTACAAATTTCTGTCATAAACATATTATACCGTTCAGCTTTATCACCAAATTTAAAAACATCGCCAATAAGTTGCTAAATCGCCAACTATGACAATCCGGCAATGGCGTAATTTGTTGATCTTTATTGCCAAATTTAAATCCATCGGCAAAAAGTTAGTAAACCGTTGGCGATCGTTGGCGAAGACTGTATAATATGTAAATACCCAAATTTCAAGCAATGTCATAAATGCAATGATATAAATAACAAATGGAAACTACATATTGAAAGTGCAATTAATTTAAGTTTATAAAAACACATTTTCAATTGAATAACTAAATACAGTTTCTCTATTTCAAAATACAATAATTATCAACCCAAAAAAAAACGTTTAATGTATCAAGTTCCCATCAATTAATCAATAGTAATTCAATATATAATATCAATAATATAAATACCGCAGTGTTCGTCCTGGAAAGTTTGAGAAGTTACCCCAGGATCAAAAACAGTTCTTGACAGGAAAATGTAATTAGAACCCCATACTGGAACTCGAGTAAGTTTCATAACCTTCCTAAAATGATTTCCACTTCCAGTCTACAAATATTTGTATTTTAAAAATTATATTCAAATGATTTATGTATTTGTTTCATTTAGTGTCAGGCTGGTGCCCTGGGACAGAGAAAGCACATCTTCCTCGTGATCTGACCGTCCGGGTTTCGAGTCCCGATTAGAGCATGGTTGTTCTTCTGTGTATTATCTGTAAATTTTGTGAATGCCCCCCTGTTAAAAGACTGTGCAGGAGAATGTGTGAGTGCCATCTACATATGAGCTAGAAATCAGACTTCTGCCCTCAGGCGCTCAGGGGTCAATACTTTTGGAAGCTACTGGGCACGAGAGCATCATCGTAATTAACTCAGTTGGCTTTATGAATACAAGTCGATCCAAATGCCGATAAGGGCCCAAGTAGCATGGATATCATTGTAAATACCCAAGCCCCTTTCTTTAAATTTGATTGATTATATGTCCACAACGAAACTTTGTTCATTATAAACACTCCCCAGATAGGTTCAATTTATAGGAATAATTTCTAAAAATTCTCAAAGGATATCGGAAAATATACATTCATTTAATACCCTTCATATAAGATCGTCCCTACTTTTTTTCTCGGCCCCCTATGAAAACGACTGTTAATACAGTTTTTTTTTGAAGAAAAAAAAATGTTCATGCTAAAGATAAGCTAAGAATTTATAGTACTCTAAATTATCATAAAGTGACAGATAAATGAGGAAATTAAGCCTATTTTTTATCTCCTCATCTAATGTCTACTTCTTTATAATATAATTCACTGACAACAATACTCCACTAGACATAATTTTTTGATATATTTGATACAATTCTCTTCTGCAAAAGATGCATTTTTCATTATGCTTGATGAATCTATCTAATTGATTTCTTAAACGATATGAAAGCACTTCGAACATACATTTAGAGGTACACTGCCTACTATAAATAAATCATACTACAAAGTGTCTTAGATATGGCGAGAAGACGCATCCTAGATATTCTCGTTTCCTTAGTGTTGATATTGTGTTGTTACTTATGGCACTTGCCATAAACAAGCCACCAGCTGATACAGCAGCATATTTAAGCCGGAAGGAGTGTCTCTTGATTTTGAAGTAATTCCAAGACCAAGAGTATGACTTTGAAATAATTTTTTATACCAATGTCTATAAGCAACCTTATATTTGTTGTTAACAATGACATTTGTCATGGAAAAATGGGCTGACGGCGAGCTGTGATTTTAAGCCGTATGAACATCTCTTAATTTTTGAAGTTGTGTCAACTGGATCCAAGAGTACGGCTTGGCTAGACACAAAGTCTCTTTTTACAGGAGGATCGTGGTTACAAATCTCACAGAAGGAAAACCATGCCCAAACCGGGACTTTCAGAACACGAGGAAGACGTGCTACCTCTGTGCTAGATAGCCGGTTCGTTTCGTTAGTGGGTGTGTTAATGTTGGGGGAGGGGGTCAAATTACCTTTGTACTAGAAGAGAAATTACATTTTGCGATAGCCAATAATTGGAATCCATCTGTTCTTAGTTAAGTTTACTCCTTATTCTTAGACAGGCTGAGAGTACCTGTGTTGTGGAATACAGTCCGTAATTATTTAAGAAATTTAAGTGAGACAAAGGTTTTTTTTTGAATAATACAAAATTGTGATGTTTGTATAGATGGGTTTTGATTTTTCGAATTCATCTAAATTTGATATCCCCTATTTATCTTCTTTAATCATGGATCAATAAATAAAATGTTGTGTAGCAAAACTAGCAAAAGATTATATATATATATATATATATATATATATATATATATATATATAT
>JAOUZG010041683.1:160680-175967 GCA_026289955.1 Argiope argentata
TTTACTCATATATTTACTCGTATTAATTTACTCATATATTTACTCGTATTAATTTACTCATATATTTACTCATAATAAATGCAGTAAAACTATTATGAGTTTCTCTTCAAATTGGTAAAAAATAAATCAGTATAACAAGACACCTTCATGTCTTAAAATGAGAAGATCGAGATTGATCTAAATTCATTTTTTTAACGTAAACATTGATATTGAAGGAAAGCTAATTCTTACAACTCGTACCAATATAACACTAGCTCAGGAAAATACTACAATATCGGACATATTCCAACAATAATAGGCATTATAAGATGCTTTTCTCTACTCGGAAATTTAAGAATATTTGGTACTTTAAAAACAATACTCAAGGCATTTAGCCTGGCAAAAGTTTATATCAATGTAGGTAAGGAAAAAGTTGACAAAATTTGAAATCTGTGCAGATGGATCAATAAAAAGAAAATATAGTAATAATAATCTACAGAAAGTTCCTTCCCATGTCATAAAGATTAGTAAGGATTCCAGCTAATTATATTTTTATAAATTGAGAGCTTATTTAAACATAATATCTGTATCTAGATATTTTAAATCCGCATCATATGGCAATATTTTAATCATCTTACCTTGGTCTCAAAAATGAAAAAAAATGGGCACCCTCATATTTGTAAAATATAATAATAATAATAAAAACTCCAGGAAATACATATGAGTACTTTGTATAGGATTGTGAAATACATTGGAGTTATAGTTTTCCAGTTTTTTCAGTTATCCTTTTTTATACGAAAAGAAATGTATATGATGTATATATAATCAGCTTATATCGTCACGTTGCTAGTTCTTTATGAAATTTATATAAAACATGCTTCTAGAACCTTCGGAATTTTTTTCAAAGTTCTTCTTTTGATGCTTTATAATTTCATATTTTACAAATTTTTCTGGTGATTATTATAAAAGAAGACAGTAACTCTCTTTGATAAGATCACTTCGAAAAGTATCATATCTTTAAATTTGAAACTCTGACTTAATTAAAAATCTCTATATTAATGAAATAAAAAATATGGTCGCAAAACATCTGAAGCCGGCTTCTTTCCAAGTTAAAGGGAATTAAAATATATTTTAATATGTAATTAGATTTTAAAATGCAATAATAAACACTGAGATTAAAGCGTGTAACAAGATACATTAAACATCTTATAAGATTTGAACATTAATATAGAAATTTTACACAGAATGTTAAACAAAATTATTAGAAATGCATTTTCTACCAAAAAATTCCTTTAAAATTTTTCCTTAACAGATTATTATTGTTATTGATAGATTGTTTATAGAATATAAATTATTAAATATGTGATAAATTATTTCACAGTCTTTTTAACATTTTATTTTATTTGTTTATTTGTTATTTAATTAATTTTATTTGTTTTTGTTTTGATATTTGATGAATTAAATCTTTTAAGCGATAAATATTTAAATTTATACCTTCAAATAAAATTTTATTAGATACTCTTTTCCAGCTGTGAATCATCAAAATATATAATAATATTTTCAAGTCATCTGATCTTAATTTTAATGTTTAAATTGTATTAAAAGAATTAACACAGAATATTGTTTATGGATTTATTAAGATTAATAATGATAGTATAAAAGCATACATGGAAGAGTTCATTGATATATCTAAAGTACATATTTATATCAGTCATTCTTCTAGAATTCTATAAACATATTTTTTAGTACTATAATGCTCCGATATTTAAAATAATGGTAATAATTTTGAATAATTGAGTAGAAATATTCAAATTGAGTAATAAAAATATATGAAATCCTATAGGGAATTATAATAAAGTAGTTGTTATAGCTATGAACATTTATTAATTTTTTTTAGAATATTAGAATAAAATACGATTTGCTAACAAAATATATACTAATTTCTAATCTTTAGAATTTTATAGAATTCAAATTTATAGATTGCTTTTTTTAAAACTTTTAAAACTTTTTAATTTTTAATTTAATTTTTTCTTTAAAATTTTAAACTTTTTTCAATGTATAAGTCTCAATATATTTGAACCTCAAAACATATTTTATAATATAAACATCTCCCAGATTTTGGGACCTCTACACTTCATAATGGAAGTTCGAGTAATTATTATGATGAAAATAGTAATTTTGTTCTTTCTCAAAAACTTCAAATAGATTTATAATACCCCTAGTTAAAACTATACCGCTGCTTACTAAGTTTTACGAGTTAAAAATACTTTGCCGAATATTATATACTTAAAAAAACGTATATGCCTAAACAATTTCCTGAAAATATAGTAAAATATCTGAAACTACTGGGTGGTTATAATTAAAGTGCAAGTGTTTGAAGGGCTGCAAAAGAAAAACTACATGGAGTATATTGAAGAAATTCGGTATATATTATATTTACAAACACGAGGGCATAATTTACATAATTATGAATTTTAGTTAATTTTTTGCAATAGTTGGTGGTGTAGATTATTAAAATGTTGTTTTTTCTCTGTACTATGTCAAAATTAAAATCATTCACTTCAATTTTAAAATCATTATGATGATAAAAGCCATATATATTTAAGATATAGCCATGATTTTGTCAAAAGTAGAACGTACACTGAAATTTAAATATTATAAGCAAAAGAATTTTAATTATAGTGCAGCTTTGAAAGAATATCTTCATCTTAAAGATTTGAGAAAAAGTTTGATTTATGTGACTTGATTAAAGAAAATGATTAATATATTTGGAGATACAGGAGTAATCGGAGCCCATCTCGGAATTAGAAGATCAGTAATATGGAAGCTGTGGAGCAGATTAGGAAAGCAATTCATTCAGTATTAGTGTTAGAAGCGGAGTGTTAGAAGCGTATCAATGACTTTTTCAAAACCATGGGTGAACATGCGCAATGTCTTGCACTACATTTTAAGACACTTTCCATATAGAATTAAAATTTTTACAGCATTTGCAACCAAGCGATCCGTAACCGAAAATTGATTTTGCCAATTGAATAGATTTTGACAAAATTGAAGAAGAAGAATCATGGATTCGAAAGATATTGAGTACCAATGAAACGCATTTTAATTTATCCGAACATGACCCATAATTGTAGGATATTGGGTTAATCCAACCCATATACCTTTTTGGGGGAAACCCTTGCATTCAACGTTTGTTACAGTTTGAAGTGGTGTGATTGCTAACTTTATTATTGATCCATTTTTTTCTTAGAAAATCTTACACCAACAGGACTAGTTCGCTGCACCGTAATAGACACCAGTTTCGCTGAAATTGTTGAATGTAATGTGATCCCTGCTTTGCAAGACAGAAACTGCTTCGATTCCACAATATTCAAGCAAGACAAACATTCCATCTCATATCAATGTTTCCAAAATATGAAGCCATTTCTTTGCCCTCATTTGAATCATTATGATTCCTGGTACTGAGGATGTTTAAAAGATCGCGTTTAAAAGGAGAAATCAAACGTTGTTTTTGCTTTATAAAGCAACATTACTTGGCGTGTCCAAGAAATTCAACAGAAAACATTATGATCAACTGCGGATCCGGCTGTCTTGTGCCTAAAACATTTGATAGGAAACGAAAGATTCCGTAATGCATAAAAATTTCAATTCATTATGCATATCATATTTTAACAAATAAAAAATGTATAATTACAATATATAAAATATTGTTATTAAAAAAAGGCACCTATTGCAAACATTTCAGATATTTTTTAAGGTTTAATTTATTTCTCTATCTTGTTAAATACAACAAATACCAAATTTTTTCTACATATTTTAAATCGATTTTCTTTTACTGTCCTTAAAATACTTGAACTTTACTTATACCCACCTTGTATTTTTTTGCTTCTTGTAAAAATATTGAATACATTTTCAAGTAATTAATATGCCAATAAAAGTAAATTAAAAGAATTAGTTTCCAAATAATTTCAAGTATTTAATTTTTAAGAAACATACTATATTCAATTAAAAATTATAAGCATATTTTAATTCAAACAGAATAAATTATTTTTAAAAACAACACATTTTTAAAACGGTGCTATTAAATTAAGCAAGTAAAAAACTATTTACTCTGCTATTTTAAGATGGAATTGAAATAATGCTGTCTGTAGAAAAATTATTATAAAGATCATAATTTTTTTATTTACTTTGTTCTAATAATAACTACTTAAATAATTGTTTTCCTTGAATTCTCAAATGATTGAATATCATTAGAAGGATCTTTCTAACAAAAAACGTTCTTCCCTAAAATTATTGAAAAAATAAAAACACCTGAAAAGTATTAAAAATATAAACATTTCAAATTTTAAAATATCTGAATAATTTTTTATTCGGAATTCGATTCAATATTCAAACTATATTTATAAATTTATACAATGTTATTTTTTCTGTAAGGAATTAAACATGTTTATTCATAGCATATTAGAAAAAAGTCTGACTAAATTTCGCAGAAATTTAGAAAGAAGTTGCAATTATCAATTTATTCCATTTTTAATTTATAAAACGAAAACAATTGAGAAATTCCTGGAACTCCAAATATTTAATTTAAGTTTTCATGCTTAACAAAAAACGATGATATTAATCTTTTGGAAGTGGTAGTATTTTTTAATTAATTTTGAAAAGCTGATAAAAATTTTGTAATTATAATGGAATTTTTGAAACATTTAAAGTACATTTCAAATTTAATTGCTTCTGTTCAAATCATAAGAAGCTTAATAATTTCATATTTTTATGATATGTATCTTTGTATTATTTTTGCATTTTTTGGTGTATCAGTCTTTTATTATTTACTTTAGATTTTAAAAGGTATAAAAATAAATAATATCTATCTTACACTGCATTATTAAACTGAAAATGATTTTTAATTTAAAGCATCTTTTTCAAATATCTATTTAAACATTAATTAGAAATTATATATTTTTATATAAAATTATACTTTTAAATCAATTTATTTGCTTTTTATCAGGTTTCTAAGTATTTAAATAATAAATTATAATATAATGTGGTCATAAAATCTATCTCTGATTATACTGTTTTATTGTAGTAAATAAATCATTGCAATAAAATATTATAATTTGGTATTATATTGTTTCAAATTATAAAGTCTTAAATAAAATCATTTACATCAGCAACTTTGATTGTTAGAAAAACTTGATAGTCGGAAGGATATCAATGCTGTATTTTAATTTTCACCAAGTATTATACAATAGGGTAAAATGAACGAAAAAATCTAACTTTTAATTTGTAATAGCACGGGAAAGCTGCCTTTCATTGCAGATAAAATAAATTTTAAATATTTTTAAATATTGGTGTAAGTCTTGGGGTACCGTAAAAAAGTTATAATTTCATAAAACTGAAATTTTTTGGTATTTAAAATTTTTTTAACGAAAATATCAACAATTCATTTTTTGAAACTTTCTAAAGATTTTTAGTGCTTTGATAATAAAATAAAAAGGTTTCATTAGGCATTGTAAAAACAATGGCCTAAGAATCCGGAAAACCTATTATGCCTCTCCTATATATATCTGTGCATTAGTTATCATAATTGTCGTATTCAAAATATAAATATTTTTATTATGTTACACTATTCTTAATTTCTCCGTTGAAATAAATTTTTCCCAGAAATTTAGTAGTAAAATAAAAAATGAAAAGCTGATATTGTGATGAAAATGCTCTATTTAAATCGGAGTATTAATTATATTTATATCTTTTATTATTTTACGAACACCTACCAGGATTTTCGTCATGTTTCAATTTCTAAATCTACTTGTTTTTGATTAAATGTTTCATTTTATATCTGTAACTATACGTTTAATATATAATTCTTTAAATTACTCGGATTAAGATAGGCATTTTTTATGGGATATTGAACAGGAGTTAAAGGTATTAATCTCCGATCGAAATCAATGGTTATCAGAAAAAATAGAAAATATATTCTTTAATTATTAATTAATATAATTAAGCTATTTAAAGTAATAAAAATGTTTTCTTTGTTTTACTCTGCACTAAAATTTATCAAATGGAACAAAAATAAAACTGTGTTATTGATAATATAATTCAGTAAAAAACAATTAAGTGCATTTTTATTCTAACTTTAATGTTCATTTTAATTATAATTTTAAAATGTAAAATATATACTTACAATTTCTTTCTATAATGCACAATATATATATAGTAAATATTTATTAAAACATTAATTCAAAATTTATTGTTAATTACGTTTCTACAACTTTCAAGATTTGATTGCACAACAAGAGAATACAGCATCACAAAATTTTATAAATTTAGTTCGTTTCGAAATATATCATGCTGATTTTAAAATTCCAAATTTACAAATTTGATATATTTCAATTTTTGAAATGCATTTTAATATGCAGGATTTTAAATGATATGAATAATCAATATAAAATATTTTTTTATTCTTCTGCTTTTCTTAAATACAGCTTTATCTTCATAATATAATAAGAACATATTAATCAAATATACATACATAACTAAAAGCCTAATTAAGACTATCAACTCTTTTGCAACTCTTTTACGAATCAAATTATCTGAATATTATAGATTGGGGAGAAAAAAACCATTACTTTTTTAATATTCTTATGCATATAAAAAGATTTAGTTAACAATGAAACTGTATTCTTAAAATTTTACTATTATATTTAAAGTAGTTATTTTAATTTGATATATTTTTCGTTTTCTGTTCTTATTTAATTTATGTTCCCTTATTTAATGTGATTATTCTGAATATGCTACACGATATAGTACAATGTCTATGAAGTGTAAAATAATTTTGAATTGTTTTCCTTTTTCTAATACATTTTTTTAAATCTTCTTATTTCTTAGGAATAATTATATAATACAGTTACCCGACTAATTAAATATCGTAGAATTCGATCTTGCAGTATCCAGATTAAATCGATAATGAAACTGTGTCTTGAGACAAGGGAATAATATTTTACAAGATTCTTGCTTCCACTTAATATTCGCGAAAGAATGTGCACGGAGATGCACCTGCGCACATAATAACGTCAAAGCTGGTATGTTTGCCCAATTGCTGGAACAATAACTGCCTGCGTTCCTCTATTAAGTTCCGTGGCAGGAAACGCTGTTATTGACATCAGCTGTGTAATTAGCTTCGAGACTCTGAGAAATAGGGCGTTGTGTAGGCGCAGAGCTAATATTATAAAGCTTTTGGAGGAAACCAAAAGATCCCAAGGAAATATCAGTGATTAAATCGGAATGTATTTTGAATCTAGACATCTGATTCGTAAATTGGAATAGATTTTGTGATTTGAATATGCATAACATTCAAATATAATTGCATCCGAACTTTATTTAATATTAATTCCCTATTTCCTTCCTTTTTTTCAGTTTTGTAGAGAAAAATATCCTGTATCACTCAAGTGGTTTACTCTGAAATTGTGATAGTTTTATGTTTAATGGTAATAAATTTACATGTTTTAATGATGATAAGTCTGAATTTTTTTATTACAGAAAAACATTAATTCATATATAGTTTTTTATTTTCATACATTTTATAATTTTTTTAAATTGAAAATTTTTATTCAATTATTAAATTGATGAATATATTATTCTTAATTATGGTATAGTATTATTATAATTATCTGGATTTAAAAAGAATGCATTATGATAAAAATCTCTAACTCAAAATTAAAATTTATCTTAAAAGACAGAATCAAAATTAGAGTAGTTATTACCTCTCATAATATTATATTTTGTTAAAAATGTATATGTTTAGAGATTAACTTTGGGGAGGGTCAAGAAACAATATTAGTTGCAGATGGAATTAGGTCTCAAATGCGTGACTTTCTAATTCTATATACCATGTATTATTAGCAATATAGTCAGAATGATCAATTTTAGTATCCTATAATAATATTTTAGTGATTTAAAATAAACGAAAAAACACTTGAAACAGAAAGAATGTCATTCATGCTGTAATAGTTTCACAAAAACTAAGATTTTTTAGGGCAATTTTTCCTGGCTTCGATGAAGTTAGTTTTATGTAATGAATTAAAATATGAAATAAATAGGACAACTCTTAAAATATGTTTTTTCTAAATCTTTTGGAATTTTCTTTTTTGCTTTCGTAGTTAATTTTGTAATTTTATTAATGCACATTTAAAACTTTAAAATAATACAGATCTTTAATTTTAAAGAAAATGAAAAATAAATCTTTCAAGCTAAACTTGGTTTATAACTAAAAGGATTTTGTGTATATAATTCAAATGATTTATAAAATATTTTATCTTAAAAAGTTAAAAGTAATCCAAATAATTCATCTTTAATAAAAATTTCTAACAACTAAAATATTTTTCATTTTATTCTAAATTAGAAAATAATTTATTATCACAATTTAGATTAGAAAAGTATTAAAATTTGAAATTCTACCTTTTTTAAATAAAAATATACTTTCTGATATTAATTAAAAGAAAATATAAATCATTTTTACACTACGAAATAAATTATCATTTAATTAGAAACTAGAGTCTCTAGTTGTTATTGGTACAGAAGGTATGTAATCTCAAAATGGAAATAATCAGATTTTGATAGATTATCTAAAATAATTACAAGGGAACAATTTTAATTAAATTGCAAACATTATCAATTTCGAGAACCTTAAACATTTTGGTTTAATCTGCATGAGCTCGAAAATTTGAATCTATCTTTGGCTATCATTTTATATGTTAAATATTCAAGTGGAATTACTGTATTATAGACTTCTCTATTTTAATATTATTATAGAAATTATATACTGGAGGTAATATCTTTGAATCTACAGAACTTGTGAATGCTCCTTTAAAATACTTAGTTTTTTCCAGTTATTCTGATTTCGGATTTTATTCTAAATTAAAAATTAAATCTGGAACAAATTATAACTACTAAAAATAATAAATCCAGGTATAAGTAGAAATTTTTTTTGATATTTCCTCGATTAATCTGAAATTGATAATGAGAAATTCATTAAAATTGTTAATATGAAAATATTCGCTTTTTTCTATTATTCTCTATTATTTCCTCGATAATTGTAAAAAGTCATTAAAATAGTGAATGTTATTTCGTCAAAGTGGCATGCAGTTTTTGTAAGCAGCATACATTAAGTTCTAATTTAAAAAATACTTAAAAAGGAATTTTTGTTCACCCTAAATACAGAGAAGTTGTTTATTAAGTAATTAATTATTTATATTGATATTTAATATTAATTTATATCAATTTTACAAAGAATAAGCATTAAAGAATGTCAAGCGAATTCATATTTATATAGTTAGATATTCAGTACGATGCATCCTAAAGGAGCCTTTTAGAAAATAGCAAATGAATTTATCGATTTATTATTTGAACCCTAAAGCTGTAGAAATTTCCTCTTTGTGAGAAAATGGACATCCAAATTGTTTAAGAAAATATTTAAATTCTGATATTTGCTTAGTTAAATAAATATGTGAATCAAATTTTGCAGATTTTTCTTTGCTACTGGTTATTATCCAAAAAATGGGACAAACGTAATATCTCTTGTGATTCAAAAATTTAAAACAGGACACTTTTAATACTTCTTGTGAATATGAATCTGGCTAGTAGTTCATTTTGAATCCTAATTCATCAACTTAATTAAGAGCTGAAAATATCAAAATTATCCCTTTCATCAAAAAAAGATTAAATTTTCAAAACTAATATATATTTATTTAAATAACTCTTATATTATTATATTTTAGCTGTTATATCCAATATATTTCAGTTTAATAAAATGATAGTAATTTCATTTTTTGAAATAAATATTAACATCTGTAGCTTTCTGTAAATAGAAGTAAATGCTATTTTTTTCTGAGCAGCTATTAATTATCTTTTTTGTGCTTGAAATAAACCTTCTGTAATTATATTTCCGATGTTGAGATAAAGGTTCTTTAGAAGTTAGTTTCGATGATTCATAACAACTCTGAATAATTCTTTATTCCTCTCTGTTAGGATTAATGCTTTTTTCCCAGTTATTTATGTGTAAAATAGGGCATATATCTGTTTTAATATATGTTTCTATTAACTGAATCACAATTTATTATAAAAGAAATTAAGCTTAAAAATTCAGAACATATTTTTCATTCGTTCATTAGTTTATTAGCTATAAAAGAAATAAAAATATGCATTTACAAATTTAAAAATATGCAAATATATCAAATATTTCTTTATTAATCAAGACGTTTTCTATTCACTACAAAATCTATTTGATCCATTTAAAATAATTGAGTTAATCCTAATTACACCATCATTTACATTAATTCAACAATTTTTCTTTAATAACAAGATGATAATCTGATAATATAATGGTAGACATTTGATAGAAATCAAATATATAATATAATCGTACAATGACCAGTGCAGCTATGGTGGGATTGGCATGGCACTTCATTATGCCATAAAAAAAACATTCTCGAAGTATTTTGCATATGAAAAAAACCATCACCTAGACTTGAATAGGAATTCTTGAAAGGAAAAATCAACGACTTCCTCTTCAGACAACCCCCCCTAAGAATAATTAAATGAATGCATAAGATAAAATAGGTAATAACCGAGGAGGAAATGAAAAAATAAAAGTACCAGTTTCGTGACCTATCACAAATGTATTTTTAAAAGAATTTCTTAATAACTATTAACCAAATTATTTTATATTAGATTTTTAACTACCTTTTCATGTAATATGTTATGATAACAAGTGCAATAATCACAGACTACGTATTTTTTTTAAAAAAATGCATAACATTCTTTTGTTTATTATTGTTCTAGATAACTTTTATTTCCTGTCTCAAATTAGGATATCATATAATCTTATTAAGATATTACTTTTTATATGTTTGTAATAACTGTATTGTATATACTTATTTCTGTTTTATCTTCTGTAAATATTCTTGTGTTTTATAAAATTCCCATATCATGCCCATCAAATCGTGCAGTTAGCTGAATGATTACATATATTAGGTTGTGAGATTACTTTTTCTTCTGTACAGTTATAAATTAAAAGAAAAATTCATGGGGTACTTGAATTTAAATAATCTATAGGATAATTAAATTTATCACATAAAATAGAATATCTTCTTGCCTACTTGGCGTCCAATATCAAATTCGTATACTCAAGAAACAAGATATAAAACACATAGTTTCTTATTAATCATATACTTCCATTAATATATATCTTAAAAGAGAAATGCTCCGTAATCTTTAGTCGAATTATTTTATACCAGATTTTTTGTAACTACTTTTTCGTCTATTAAGCTTAGATAACAAGTGTAATAATCACATAACTCGTGCTTTTATAATATCCTTTTGTTTATTATGATTTCAGATAATTTTTCCATCATATTTTAAAGTAGAAATCAGTTTTTGGTAGTTTTATCTTACTATTAATTTTATATTTTTGAAAATTATGCACATATTTATTTTTTCTTCTTATTTTTCAAATATTGTGGTACTTTATATAATCACCATGGTATGCCCATCAAACCGTTTACTAAACCAAAATGGTTATGGATATGGGGTTACGAGAAATTAAATCATTTCTTTACATTTTTCCTACATTCTGGAAATTGCTAATATAAATTATTTCTAATGATAAAAAAACTCATTTTATCTTGTCTATGATATAACACGCGATGAATTTGTTAATTGGAATTGGGGTATGTTGATACTGCAAAGATCAAGAATATTATTTACTTTGTTAAGTAAAGTTGTTATCAATCCCAACAATATTGATTTAATTCGTTAATAAATAATGAATTATAACGTCTCTCATATCATACTTGTGGAATTTGCAATTTTTGGGAAATCGATATTAGTTAAATAAAATTCTCTTTTCATAAGTTAGTCATATTTTTAGATGCCCCAATCTGAAGGTTCTCATAAGCTGCATACAATTATAGGTAAGTTGTATCTTTCAGTCTCTATTCTTAAAGGAAAATATGGTTATACTGTTGTATTATGTTTTATTATTATTTTAAGGGAACATAATTTGACCAGTTTCGCAGTTCTATGACTTAGAAAGACAATGAATACGTGATAATTTATTATACACTGGTATGCAAAACATAGGCAACAATGTAAATTTTAAGCAGATAGCCATGAAACTGCAGAAAAGAAGTTATTGCGATCAGTACAAGGAACACTTAATTCAAGAGAAAGGTCATGCGCATCCAAATATCCGGAACGATACGTCACAGATGACGAGAGCGTACGCCAAATGCTTGCGGTTGGCGAGCGCAGCTCAAGACTGCAATAAAAGGAAGGGAGGAGACGCAATTAAACATATTCACTGCAAGTGCAAATGAGTTTTTTCGTCAAATATGGCTAGAAGAAATCACTTTTACAACTTCACACTTGGAAAAGTGGTGGGAAAGGTGAAGGAGGGGTGCAGTGTGACCAATGTGGCTGAAGAGATCAGAATCATCAAAAGCATCATTTCGTGTGCTTAGAAAGCCTTCCAAACAACAGGGGCAGCTGTTGGTGGTGGCCTCTCCACGAAAACAACTGCAGTGGATGACCGATATATAGTCCTGCAGGCGAAATTAACCCGAAACCAGTCAGCAAGTACTATTGCTCAGCAACTGTGTATAGCAAAGGTGCGACAAGTGTCGCAGTTTAATTTGTACAGATGACTTCACAAAGGTAGCCTATTTGCCAGCCGACCTGAACGCTGTGTCCCTTTGAAAGTTAGCTATCAGCGGTATCGTTTAGAATGGTTCAAGGACCACAAAAACTGGACATTTCATCAATTAAGTCGTGTCCTCTCTATGGATGGGAGTCAATTTAGTGCTACAAGCGATTCTCGATGTCAGTTGATTTAGAGAAAGGTCGGGTCATGGTTTTATCCCAGTAACATCACAGAAAGAGACATTTACGGTGATATTGGAGTTGTTATCTGGGGAGGCATTATGTTGAACGGAAGAGCTGAGCTCCACAGAGGTTCAGTAACCGGAGATCGCTATCCTTCCCAATGTATTCCGAGGTGCCATTGGAGCAAAATTTATTTTTATGGATGATAATGTACGGCCACATCGGACTCATACTGTTCATCAGCTACTGGAAAGTGAAGATACCATTCTAATAGTATCTTACTTTACCCCCCTGATTTAAATCCCATAAAGCATGTGTGGGATGCTTTGGGAAGACGCCTTGCGGCTCGATTACATCCTCCGGGGAACACCCAACAACTGAAACTGATGTTTAATGAGTAATGAGCACTCTTACCTCAAGAACTGCTGAACAATCTAGTGCCGAGTATGAGGAGACGGTGCGAAGCAACCATTGCTGTCAAGGGAGGACATATTCCATACTAAGGAACATCTGCTTTTTGTTCTTCTTCCTGGACCGAAAATCATGTGTAACGATACTATGAGCTCAACAAATCGTTTTTTAGTTCTATTTCATTATTGTATGCATTGCATTCCTTTTTGCACTAATATACTTTCATCAACCTTTAAGTATAAAATGCTACCTTTCATTTCTGAATTCCATGTCTCTCAAATGAGTTCTCGTGGAGTTTGGGCAAAAATACACACACCTGTTGCTTAAGTTTTGCATATCGGTGCATTACCACCAGGCTTGAAAAAAATCAATATTTAAAGCTATTTTCCAAATATTAGATAACCTCCATGGGGTATCGTCCCTTCGAATTTTTTATCTATTTATACAATATTGTGAGTTTCATACTATACAATAATGAGAAGAAATGACATGGGTACCTGCATTTTCAGTTTATCCGACTGCTTTCAATATTTGAGACTAGTAAAATTTTGATTTGAATTTCTTGTAAACTAAGTCGAGGTTTAAATTTATTATGGCTGTTGAAGTTATATTTGGCCATTGATGCTGATTTGGGCTGATTTAATACATCTTATTCGAGAACTCATATAGTAAAGGTTTATTATAATTAAATTATTCTAGAAGAATATCTATACGGCTAATTCTATATTTTCTGACAAAACATAATTTCACTAATAAGTAACGCAAGTGATGAAATCTGAGGCAAATAAATTTAATAATAAATTTAAATATTTTTTAAAGTTTTTTATAAAAAATTAAGAATACTGGATATATTTAATAAACCCATGTTGACATTTATATATTCTTTAGATTACAAATATTATTCTATCAAAAACAAATATGTAAACGATAGTCACGCTATTATTGCTTACTCATAAATTAAACGGTTAACTGTACATTTTTGAGATAACAGAAAAAAAATGCAGCAGCATTATTTGAAATTAAATCATTCTTAAGTCTAACAATCCATACATCATTTTAGTCGAAATAAATCAACTGCGAAATATAATTTCCTAGATAATTTTTTTCCAATTTACTTGTACATATTATGAAAAAAAATGAAATTACTCGTTAAAATAAAAAAATAAATAAGAAATTGCTGATAATTTGATTAGATAAAAAAATTGCCTTTCTATACCAGCACCTGTTACGCACTCGTTCATTTTTCTAATCATTAATAACAAATCAGCTGCTTTCTAGACGTTTTTCTCTGCAATTTCTCCGACAATAGCTAGTTATTTACTGTGACAGATAGCAAATGAGCTGCACAGAAATGCGTGATGATCTACAATGGACAATATAGTCTTTGCTTCGAAGAAATTATTCTGCCTTACATGATTAATGTCAATGACATTATTCTTATTGACTAGATATCTGAGACAAGTGACATGTATCTGTAGATCCCAATAGATCAATGTCTCGAATGAGCTCTTGACTTCCTCATTATCAGAGAAAATGGAATTGCGATTTGAGATGTGGACCTGTCATTAAATGTTGGAATTGTCTTGTGAACTCGGAAAGTTTTGAGTTTGGAATGAAGAGATAGCATCATTTATTTGTTAATGCACTTTAACTTTTTTGATCGTTGCAATTCATAAATTATTCCCCGGCTATCAACGTCTCAATTCATAATTCAACTCAATTCAAAAATAAATAACATGAAATAGAAATTTCATGTTATTCGTTAAAAGTATTCTTACTCTAGCTTCAAATTGGTATTCTTCATATTGTGTCTATAAATAGAGAGCAATTATTGTCCAGTTTTACTTAAATTAAAATACTTTCGAGGCTCGTGAAAAATAAATATATTTTCTACATTTTTATAACTATAAATTCGTTATATTCATTTATTTTTCAATTCCTACTATAAGCTTACGCTTTCCTTATATTTATATATCTTGTACAATTTTTCAATCGTTAATAAAATACTGTTTATTCATCCA
>JAOUZG010041683.1:176367-194089 GCA_026289955.1 Argiope argentata
AGGTCGGGTTTCACTCGGAAAGTAACTTTACAGGTTTTAATTTCACATAAATTAAGGGGTTTTAATTAATTTCTCCTGAACTAATTGATATTTCGGGATGAAAAATAGATGTTGGCCGATTCTCATAGATACCGGATAAGCACAAAAAATTTCATCAAAATCGGTCAAGCCGTTTCGGAGGAGTATGGCAACGAAAACTGTGACACGAGAATTTTATATATTACTAGCTGAGCCGGCAAACATTGTTTAGCCATATAAATAATTTCCTAGTAATTTCTAGTGTAGACAAAAAATAGCTTACTTATTGTAAGTATGTATGTATGTTAGAATGTGGTATATGCGTGAAATAAGCATGGAGCGCTGCGAACGATGAGGGAATATAAAAATAACAAAAGGCAAACATTATTTTTAAGTTATTATAATTTATTCCTTAAAATTAATTATCATTAATTAAACAATAACGACAGTAAAACTATTAAACAATATCAATCTCTTAATGCTATAGCGTGAACAATATTTTTTGTTAGTCCATCTTTAGCTAACCCGTATCCGGCATTGCTCGGGTAATGGAATTAGTGGGAAATAACAGTGCTACGTGCACTTAGTTACGAAATTCCTCTATAATAATTACTTATTGTCTATAATTTTTTCCTAATTTTGGGAGGGTCCCGGCACCCCTGGATTCCTTATATATATGCCCTTGTCCTTAACGATGCTTTTAAAGTAGTTATTTTCTTTTCAAACACAGGCCATCTACATTTTATTGTTATACCCGTGTTTAAGCAAGAACTTCTTTGTATACAACATTTTTTGGAATTTTTTTTTCTGTTGATAAATTTATTAAGCTGCTAGATGAACTGACTCGGGAGAAAGCTACATAAAATTGGCCGTTTGAAAAACATTCTCCTCTTAAATTGATCCCTGCTACTTTTAATTTCTGTCCTTGTGACTTATTAACGGTTATTGCAAAGCAAACTTTTACGGGAAACTGCACTCTTCTAAATTCAAAAGGATAGTCCGACGGAATTAGTGGACTGTGGAGTATTAAAACCAACACTCCTCGAGCACATCCAGTAATAATCGTAGCTTCGATTACATACTTATTAAGTCTAGTCATTCGTAGTCTGGTGTCATAGCATAATTTAGGTGGAGGAAGGTTTCGTATTTGCATTACTGGTGTCCCAACTTTCAGGTGAAGTATGCGAGGTGGAAAAACTGGAATGAATTCATAAGACGCGTAATTTTTGCAGGATTGTTTTCAAAATTGATCAGGGTGTGCCAAAGCAATGCCAAATTATACAAAAAAAAATTTAGTCTCATTTTTATTTATCAATGGATTAGATTTGTAATGTTGAAGAGGGAAACCCAATAAACGACAAAATAATTTTTAAATGCGCAATTTTCTATCAGATTTTTTCAATCTTTCACACGATTTTGAAAAATTTATCAAATTTTATGTAAAAAAAATTTGATTGAGTTATCTTGAAAAGTTTCGGCGTAATTCAATATTAAAGCGAAATTTTGCCTCTTCGTTAAAAAATTCGTCAAAAATTCAGTTTTAAAAATTCGATTTTTTAAATTATATTGCAGAATACTATATCGTATTGCCTTTCAGGAAACATATTTTCTGTATTTTTCCAGCTAAGCGTCTATTTTACAGGGCCGTTCAAGAAATAGACCCGCCAAAATCGGCCTTTTTTTAAAAAAATCGATATTTAATTTTTGCGTCGACATTTCGTAAAATAAATTATATCTCCGTGGTCTACGATAAAAAGTCCATCCGATTCCACAGCGATATTGAGTATAAGTTGAACGGACGCGTAACGATGGCAATTTTAAAATCGCGGTTTTACTGGACGAAAAGGTATTCATGAGCGATCGCTTCTCCGGAAGGTCGGGTTTCACTCGGAAAGTAACTTTACAGGTTTTAATTTCACAGAAATTAAGGGGTTTTAATTAATTTCTCCTGAACTAATTGATATTTCGGGATGAAAAATAGATGTTGGCCGATTCTCATAGATACCGGATAAGCACAAAAAATTTCATCAAAATCGGTCAAGGCGTTTCGGAGGAGTATGGCAACGAAAACTGTGACACGAGAATTTTATATATTAGATATATAATGAGTAAAATGGCTCTAGATCAACACATGGAGGCATAAAACCCATGGAACCCAGAAATACCATCAAGCATTTTATCAACAACTAACCACAGTCCGGTATGTTTTTCTTTTATGTAAAGTGGTCTTTGATATAATGTGGCATAATGGATAGTAATCAACGACAGTAAAGAGAAATTATAGGTTAAAGTTTACTTAATTACCCATCTTACTGGTAGATTAGTTACTTTTGGTTAGTTTCAGTAAAGAA
This sequence comes from Argiope argentata, assembly GCA_026289955.1. Taxonomy (NCBI): domain Eukaryota; kingdom Metazoa; phylum Arthropoda; class Arachnida; order Araneae; family Araneidae; genus Argiope; species Argiope argentata. The sequence continues at coordinate 178,737 of JAOUZG010041683.1, forward strand.
ACGAAATGTAGTTATACAAACAGATTTTAAAACTTATCCTTATTTACGATTCAAAAATTTAAGGATTTGCTGCTAAAATAAACCGGAACCAAATTCAGGTTTTGCAAAATAAAATACTTCTTACCATTATTAAGGCTCTCTGGAAAATCCAGAATAATTTTCTGTACAAATTTCCTAAAATTCTAAAAAAAAAAATACCGATGGTTTCATAAAATTTTCAAAAAACTTTTTTAACTCAAAGATATTTATGAACATCTCAAATTCAATGAGAAGATTGACAATTCCCTCTGCAATAAAAAAATAAAAACTTTTCTATATTTACTATTAAATAGACTTTTCCACTTAAGCCTCCTTAGAGTCTTCGGTAATTTGAATAAAAGCATAAAGAACTGCTTCAGTTTATTGCTTATGCCCAAATAACCAACCTTTTTTTCTGCTCCATTCACCTGCCAATTGTTGTTGTTCTCGTATTTCTCTTTACAACGAAAAGAGGGATGCAATAACTTCTGAGGATATAAACGCCTGAAAATCCGAGGTTAGAAACCTGAAGCTCACACACATCACTAAACTTTTATACGGGCTGATTTCATACATACATTTCATTCATTTATCCACAGATCACTATTTAGATCTGGAACAGAAAACGATCACCTCTCATCCCAAGTGGTATTACTCTCGACATGGAGGACTTTGCGACCACGACAGATTTAACTTGCCCTAGCCCCAACACACACACGGAGAGTCTTCGGCCGGCGGGTTCATACACGCAACCCAAGGAATGAGTTCAATGCCCTACCAACCAGGCTATCCTGGCCCTTTGATCAACCAATGGTACATTAATCATGTTTTTTCCACTGCTACTAAATACATTAAACTACATAAAAACTCCTAGCAACTACGGTTTTTGAAGCATCTAATTAAATCACCTTTAAAATGCCATTATTAGATGATAAACTTACTAAGTAAAGTTTCATGTTGGTTTGGCAAAGTTAAAAATGCCTTTTCCTGATTTTTACGTTAAAAAATAAAAATAAAAATTGATCCATAAAACAGATTCAAAATAATTAATTTATAGAATCAAATAAATTAAGGTGTCAGTAAACTGTTTTAGATTTCAAATTTATTCAGTTTTAAGACACTGATTGTTTCAAAAGTCACTGCAAGTAGTTGGAGAAACGGGGCACAAAAGTTGTTTGACTTTAGAAATTACAATCTTTGAAGAATTAAGTCAAATATAATAGCTAAATAGGATTCCATAGAAATAAAATAAAATTTAGGCATGAAAATGCATTTCTAATAAGGATCAAAGTTTCTCACTTAACAATTTCCAACAACAACATAGGAAAGGAATAAATCAAAACAATGCTTGAAAATAACACTGAAGTTAATGCAATTTTACTCCCTCGTAATACGTACCATGCACTTGATTTTAATGCTAACTGGTGCAATATACCACTCTAATTATAAACGACCACCCAAATTGAATTCCAACTAGGCGCTCAAAACTTTATATGCTTCCCGTCTTCGTTTGAAAACAAGTTCTGGCAGAAAATGAATGATAAAAAGCCCAGGGTGAAATAATTCCCTCCGTCTCATTCTCAGCGAGCTGCGAATATTGCCCCATAAATATGCATAGCCACGTCTAAGAGCCCATTTCGGTATCACTGCTCATGAAATATTCGCGGGATTGAAGGCTTCTGCTTAGCATATACAGGGTAGCGTAGCGTCGACAATTTACACTGCTGTTAACATTGCGTTGTGTCGAGTCCGATTAGGAAACTTTCTTTTTGAATGCAGAAACGGCGGGTTTTTTTTTACTTGTTTGTAAACATGTGAATTTAAATATTCCATGAAACATGAGAGCTTACAATCTGATAAGCCAGTAATAATAATTGATGATAAAATCCCACTTCTGAAATTCTCTGTTTTGAATTTCGGATACCTGGAAGATGATGCATACTTAAATGATCGAATTTCTTTAGTTATGAACTAATGAAAAATTGGAATTTTTTTCAAATCAAATTTAGTGTACTTTAGTGTATTTTTATTTACTTTTAAGTAAAATATAGACGAGTACGTAGAGATAGTTAAGTACATTAACAAGTAAGTATATTAGGTATATATACAAGAAGTTAAATATATATATATAGGAATTAAGTTAATTACAGTGTATACACAAGAAGTTAAATATAAATACAGGAATTAAGTTAAGTATATTAAGTATATATACAAAAGATAGTTAAGTATATTAACTTTGAAGAAAAAGTATATTATTAACATAAATTAATAATATACTTTTTTATTTTTACTGTATTTAAATTAAAAATAGTTTTATAGAGATATTTTCTATTTTTACATCTATTTAAGATTATGACGATGATCTCATGTCAGCTATACAACGGAAATAGGGGTGCAGTAGCTTCTGAAGCTATGAACCTCTGAGCAACCGAGGGTCTGACTTCTAGCTCATATGAGGAGACACACACACACATTCGCTTGCGCCGGTCCTTTTTCCTGGGGAGGTGCATTCTAACAGCTCACAGTGCACAGAAGAACAGCCATACCCTAGCCGGGACACCCAGAACACGAGGAAGACGAGCGTCCTTTGTGCCAGGAAGCCGGATATCTATTTATTTTTCACTTTTGGAAAAAAATAAAGCCAATTTATCAAATATGACAGTAATTTGGACGTGGGGAGGTGGATTTGCAAATTATATATATATAAATACTCATATTTTTATTGATTTGCCGGTGTAATAGTATCGCATATGAATTAATCTATGTATTTTAAATTTTAAAAGAAGTAAAAACTTTTCAAAGCAATTAATAATTACTATATTCGAGTTTCACTATGCGAAAGTCATATTTTTTCATAATGTGTAAGGAACTAGGTTTGTTTTACATTAATACATCCTTAAAAAATCATTATTTTTTGAAAAAAAACTATGCATAATGATTTGAAATGTATATATTAATGGCATAACTGGAAATCATGTAAAATTGTACAAGAAAATATCTGTTAGAAAGAAGTAGAGAGAATTTCTAGCTAGAAAGAAGTAAGAAAAGTTCAATTCTTTTTGGATATTGAAAAAAAAAGACGATATTTCGAAGATAATGACATTTTTCTAGAATATGATTGTTGACCAATTTATTTCCATACACCATATATAATGCAATCATTGCTTGTTATCGTGATTTTAAGTTCCGATAAACAAATGTACTGTAAATAAATAAGTTCTGTCTGTTTTTCGCAAACAAATGTGCCTTTGTTAAATTATGAAACTTTTGTTCTTTTTTGCTCTTAGTTATGGAAAAACTTTTAGTTGACAAAGACTCTTTTTTAAAAAAAAATATGAAAAAATAAATGTACATAAACAATCTTAGTGAGTTTTACAGAGTGATCTATTTTATTAATAATAATTATTAGGATTGTAGCTGTTAAAATTCTTGTAGAATAAAAGAAAGTATTAGTTATAACATTAGACATTATAATTATTAATCATAATACACCTTTATAATAACGCGATTAAAAAAGCATGTAAGCTGTCAAGTATGAATATTAATCATTTATTTCTTTAGATCTACTGATTGGAAGATTTAATATTTCGCTTATCTTAGCATAAGTAAATACTGAGATGAGATGACTTTTTAAAATCTGAAACATTTTAATAGAAAAAATTTCCAGTTGCCCTTAAAAGCAGTCACATAAATTGACGTTACGTTTCGACTACATTAAAAGCAATTTCAGTTCTAATTCAATACTTAATCAAAGAGGGTTACTGATTTAGTTCGTTCTATTCAAATTTAAAGAGCTTCTTCAATTTCCACTATTTTGATATTCAAAATATCGGAACATTCCCAAAATATATTATTGTGCAACCGTCTGATAAAATTGAAATTTGAAATAGAATACTTATGTGAGAAAGCTTATGTCAGTTATATATCTAATTCTGATCTAAGATTAGATACTAAATTATTAGTAGGTTCCTAATTTAGATCTTTTTTTATTAGATAACTCTTCCATAATTCCTGGCTTGGCGTATTCTGTTTTTAAATGTAATAACACAATGATTAATAAAGCATCAGTTTTATGGATTTTTGAATTCATTGGGAAATTGTATCAGAAGTTAAGTAATCGTATTACTTTTCTGTGGAAAAACCAAATAAAATCCATTACAAACACAAAATTTAATTATTCATTTTAGTATAGGCATCATTTTTTTCTGCATTGGTTTGAAAAAATATCTTTTAATATCTTTTATCTATCTTTTAATAACGTAGTGTCATCCTGACGCTTAATTTTTCGTCATATATTATACTAAACTAAACTTTAATGGAAGAGTGAAAGGATAATTCAGAGTATTTATAAAACAAAAAAAAATTGCCGAGAAAAAGATAATAATTTCATCATTTTTTTAATTTCAGTCTCTGAACATAGTATTCAGTCTCATAACAAAGTTGGCAAATTTATTTCAGTCTCATAATAAAGTTGGCAAATTTATTTGATTTATGAACATATCTAATAAAAAATAAAAGCAAAGATAATTTTCTTTGTTTCAGTTAGAAATTACTAGGAAAGAGACTCACCTAAATAATTAAAAATTCCAGCAGATTTTTAATGCTTAAAAATTGGATTAATATCGATAAAGTTACAGAATTTCGAAGGAATTTTGTATAATATCAGTATATAATGATGTTCATCCACAAAAGCATCATATTCAGTAAAGAACACAGGAGGATCTATGCTCTAATAAAGATTGACTACAATTGACTTCAAAGAAAAATATCAAAAAACAAATTTACTTGATTGCAACTATTTGGTAAGTAGAGTTGTTAGATTATCAGTGATTTTGTATATCAGAGATCACTGAAATAAAGTTACACATCCTGGGTTTTAGCTCTCCCTGAGAAGTAAATTGAAAACAAATTTAAAAGTTTTCCAAATATAATACAAATGTCAAAATTTACATTTTAACATAGGTATATTTAAAGTCCTTATTTTTTATTAACCCGGTAATACAGGTTTTCTATTTATTCTTTTATATACTGCCCTATAAACTTTGAAAGGCTGATAAAAAACTGTTTTCTTAATCATCGTATGAAATTAATAGAATTTTATTGTTTCTTTACTATTTTTGTGATTATTTAGAATTGTTCTTTGAATGATTCCTTTAAAAAGACTAATAATTTTTAATAATATACTAATTGTCTTTAATTCAGTATAACACATGCTAATCTAATGCCTAAATCCTTAGAATTTAATATGCAAAACACAACAAAAATAAATAAAAATTATAAAAAGGTATTAAAATAAATACCCAAAAATAAAAAGGTATTACATTTCCTATCAAGCATATGAATACATTTTTTTTTCTTTGATAATTTGTTCCATTGGAATTTAATACAAAATTTTAAATGTAATTTAAATAGTGAGTAATATTAAACAGAATCACTAGCAAAGAAGAATACATTTTAAAATATAGAATTTTATTAATATTTGTTGTGCACTTTTTAAAATTTCTTCTGGAATTGTATATTTTTATTTTTAAAAATATATATTTCATAAAACAGTTTTACGGTGGCATCTTTTAAAGTGACATTTATTTTAAATCACATCTAAAATGACAGATTATTGGGAGTCAATTTTTTTTAGAAACAGTCAATTTCTTTATAGTTTTCCTTTCCCAATCTGCGATACAAATCCCTTCATTATAAGTCTCCCATTGAATACATTCCCACTTTTCATACAAAAGCCTGATTTCCAGAACAACTTCCGTAACGAAACAGACTATATTCCAGGTTTCTCTGATTGACCCACGAATTCCACAGCGATATTTCACGATTTCACCAATTCTTCCGGAAGCTTTTTCCATTAGAGAGGGAAGGAATGATGTGGCGAAAGTCTACTTCCCAGTTTCGGAAGTGAGACAGAAACTTCTTACATCACGATTTAAAATTTAATGAATATATTTCCGATGCTGCTATACGCATTCTTTATTATGAGGTTCCTGCTTCTGCTTCGATTTATTCTTAAGATTAAACGTGAGAATATGAAATCAGATATCAAAATCAGGAAATGAATCACTATAAAATCAATGTTGTCTTAACATTTGGGTTATAAATAAAAGCATTTTCGTTCCGAATTCTTAGGCTATATGTTAGAAAAATGTAAAAATGTCCAATTATTCCAATCCAAATCAAATTCCAATTATCTAAATAGACAAGCAAAAAAAGATACTAAATGAGGTTGTCTTTAAAAATAGATGACTAATTTTGAAAATAAGACCTAAAGGTATTTTAGCAAATCTTCTTAATTGTGATATTCTTGTAAAATAATATCGAATTTGCCGCTTATTACAGTGATATTAATTACACAGTTGCAGAAATATGTTATTTGAAACATAATTTTGTCTAATATTAAGGATTAAATTTCGTAGCAAGATAATTCTCGCTAAAATAATATTACATAATATTTTTCACGTTGCATGTTTAAAAAAATGTATTTTTATCATATGATTGTGTGAAGAATTGCAATAAAATGTTATTTTTTTTGCATTGACTTATCAATATGTAAAACATATTAGTAAAAATAATTATTCTGAAGTTTAATCTGCTGTTAATAATAAGTTAATAGTAAGAATATTCAGTTAGTTAATTTTAATAATTATTATTATCTATGGATTGAAGTAAAATACAAGACTTAATATAACATGATACTTAATATAATATATAATAAATTAAATATAACATGATACAGATTATGATTTAAAATTTATCTTTATACTACTAACAAAGATGAATATCTACAAACTTGTGTTTGTGATAGCAATTTACAAGCCAAATCTCTATCAATTTTTAAAGTATAAATAGTTTGAAAGGTGCAAATAGCAATAAAGTGCAATTTTTTTACAAAAATAAAGTTAATTAAATATTATGTTAAAGTCTTTAATTTTTCTACGATAACTTCATAAATATGATTGCAATATTTTTTTTACAAAGCTTCAGAATTAAAAAAAGGCTTTTTATTCATGTCAACTAAACAGCCGCGTCAATTTTCATAAATTGTTAAAAAAATTTTAAAAAAGATTTTTTGTTAATAAGCAAAATTAATTCTATCCAAACCTCTAACAAAAATATTTGCTCTGAAATTCAAACCGTTTGTCTTGCTTGCTTCGTCAAATATTTTATTATGTGCATTTATTCTGTTTTTGAAGCCTAAAGAAAACGAAATATGTTTAATGTCAATACAGTATACATGGCAAATAAAGGATAATTTACTATTCTGTGAAAGTTAAAGGATAAGGGGAAAAATTGCTTTTGTTTTATAATATTTCTTTGAAAAAATAAGACTCGCCTCCATTCAAAATTTTCGAGTACACATAGAAAAAACAGATATATAAAACTATAGGAATAATAAAACCTGAAATCTAGACTAAAAAAATTAATTTTTTTGAATATCGCTAATGAACTAACTCGATGCAGAACCAACTAGTGAACGGGCTAAAATGAAAACTATATTGTGTTTTGCAGTTTCATATCCCAATTTTGATACAAAAAAGTAGTTAGCATAACAAAAGAATCACCTCCTTTTAGGTGGAATTATAATAGGTGCTCCTTAACAGAGACTATGCGATATATATATATATATATATATATATATATATTAATTACATTTTTTGTACTTGTTCAAGTGGATTCGATAATGGTTCACGATTCAGTCCACTACAAAATGTAGAATTTTAATTATTAATTAAAAACTAACTTTTCAGTCAAAATAGCTTCTTTCCCCCATCGTGAAATGAGAAAGCTTTTAGGGTTTTTTTTTTCTAACACTGATGAGGTTAGGCTTAACATGTTTCTGGCCGACTATTTCAAACGATTCTGTTTATTTTCATTAAACTTATAGCCTTTAAAATTAAACATCGTTAATTAATTGACCTTTCATATTCATTCTGATGTACTTTTGAATTAAAATAAAACAGAATAAAGGAAATTAAAAATTTCTAATCTGCCTAGCGTTGCGCAAATGATGTAGAAAATAATTGCATTTTTGATATCTTTACTGATGGTGAAGTTTATTGCATGCATTTTAATGCATTTTTTTTGTAATAGCTGTTAATTAAGCGGATTTGTACGAACTAAAAAATTAATGCTATCAATGACCAACTAAAAGTTACTTTTTGAAATTTTAAAACAATACATTATATAAATAATACACAATTGCACCGAATTTCGGAACTCTTCCTCATCAGCAAACAAGTAAAACAATTCAACACATAATTCAATCTTTACAAACATGAAACAAGTAAAATAAAATAAAAGCGTTTAAAAATTAAAACATTTATTAAATGTAAATAAAATAATATTATTTGCAAAGTTTACCTATAGTTTATAACATTTACAGATAGACTTATTATGGTATATCTTACAAACATTCGATCTTTAAAAATTAGAAATAAACTATAAATATAATTAAAATTTACTATATATATATATATATAAAACATATATAATGGGAAACAATGCAATGGCAAACGATACTAGATAATAGTATTAACCCTTGGACGAATGGAAAGCCTAGTTTCCAATCTAATTAAAATTCTACTGAGGTGTTTGATATGCATTTAAAACACACCATACGTTAATGAAAGCGTGGCACGTGACTGAGGGAATAATACTTTAGGAGGCCCTTCCTCGTTCTCAATATTTGCCGAGGGTTGAACATACTGCCGCACCTGCGCACATAATGACGTCAAACCTGGCATGTTTACTTAGCGGCTCGCACAATAACTGCCACCGTGCCTCTATTAAGTTCCTCGGCAGTAAACGCTGCTATTGACATCAACTGCGTAATTAGCTTCCAGGGTTTGGGAAATGGGTTAGTTCGCAGTCGAAGTTATAATGATGCAAAGCTTCTGGAGACATTCATAATTTTCCAAAAAGTAACCTATATGACATCGACGTTATAATGATGCAAAGTTTCTAGATATATTCATAATTTTCCAAAAAATAACCTGTATGGCATTATATTTTTAGTTATTTGTTTTTTGCCGTATTTGTAAAATGTAAATATAACTTCAAATTATTCAAAATTGAAAAGTTTCGTTATGCGTTTTGGATTGATTCGTAACTTTTCTAGAAGTCTTTGCAGTCGAAAGTATAATGATGCAAAGCTTCTTAAGACAATGAAGATATCCCAAAAAGTAATATATATCAAATTAAATTTCAGCTATTTGGTAATTGTAATACGTGTACGATGGAAATATGACTTCAAACTATTAAATAGTTTCATTATACATTCTGTATAAACCCATAACTTTCGTAAGAGTGAAATTACATTATGCATTTTGGATTAATTCGTAACTTTTCCACACGTCTTTACAGTCAAAGGTATAATAATGCAAAGCTTCTTAAGACAATGATGATTTCACTAAAGGTATTATATATCAAATTAAATTTTAGTTATTTGTTTATAGTTATATTTGTACGATGGAAATACGACTTCAAACTATAAAATAGTTTCATTATACATTCTGTATAAACCCATAACTTTCGTAAGAGTAAACTTTCATTATGCATTTTGGATTAATTCATAAATTTTCCACACGTCTTTGCAGTCGAAGAAGAAAAAAAAAAGAAAAGCTTCTTAAGACAATGGTGATTTCCTCAAATATTAATATATATGAAATTAAATTTTATCAACTGTTTATTGTAATATTTGTAGGATGAAAATACGACTTCAAAATATTAAATAGTTTCATTAACATTCGGTATAAACCCATAATTTTCGAAAAAGTAACTGTTATTACATTCACGTTGACAAAGACATATTGATAAAAGTTTATGAATACATTTATAATTTCTCCGAAAGTAACCAATACAAAATTAGATTTCAGCTATTAGTTGTAATATTAATATAAAATAAACATAACTCCAAAATATTTAATATTAAAAATATTCATTAAATATTCTTGATAGATTAATAACTTCCTATAAAGTGACAAAGTGACTAAAGTAACTATTATATTTCTGACTTCGAAGTTATAATAATAAAAAGCTTACGGAAACATTCCTAATTTCCTCGAAAGTAACCTATATCAAATTAGTTTTCAGCTATTTCTTCATTGTAATATTAATATAAAGGAAACATAATTTCAGAATAAATATTCAATACTGTTACGTTTTTTTAGCGTAGCGGGTTTGGATTGAATGGACTTTATTTGAGGACAGCACAAACAAATTTATTTACAGCTATTTACAGTTATTTACAGGATAATTGATAACGTAAAAATTTTAGATAAGTACAATTCAGCAGTCAACAGTCAATTACAGCGTAAATTCAAGTCTTACGCACGATAAAAACAGACTACAAAACAGCTATCGTATAGCACAGCAACAGTTAATCACAGCGAGCTCAATAACACAGCGTTAACAGCAAACGCAAACACAGCTCACAAATCCTTTAGTCCAGCGAGACGCTTTTTATTACAAAACAAACTCTCCACTAAATCGATCAAATCACTATAGCAACTGACTAACTCACGCCGGCTACTCGTCCTTATATAGCCGAGAAGCGCGTGCACCTGAGTCTCGTGACAATTCTCAAAACATCGCGCACAATCTAGCGGCTACTAGATTATTCCTTTCGCCAAACCAATCAAGCTGGCGCGAGGCTCCTCGCCAAACGTGGCCAACCTTGGCGAGTGTTCGTGCCGCACGCCCGCTTGTAACATCTTCATTAAATCTTCATTAAATATTCTGGATAGATCCACAACTTAATAAAAAGTAATTATGCTACTAAAGGTAACTATTATATTTTTGCAATCGAAGATATATTAATGAAAATTTATGCACGCATTCATAATTTATGAAATTAGATTTTAGCAGTTTCTTTCTTGTGATATTTGTATGATAGAATTATAACTTTAAAATATTCAATATTAAAAATTGTTTGAATACTTTCGGAAAAGATGAAGTCTTTTGATACATCTCAATAACTTTTCAGACCTTTTTTTGTTGGATGAGGTGCAGCAACCCAACGTAATATGAGTTAAAATGTCGTTTCAAACGCCCTATAAAAATTAATCATATTGTCTCTACAGATTTCTTGAATTGTGAAAGTTTTGCCGGAGAAGGATTTTGTACAACTATTGACTTCTCCATTAGGGCTAATATATTTATGATGAGATTCAAGTCTAGTGATCTAGGCCGTCAAATCATTCATTGGCATTTTCCACAATGTTCTTTACATTCATCGTTAATATCTGGAGCAAAGTGACAAGGCGCATTGTCATCCATACAGATGGCATAGTTAATTGAATACGTGAAGACCATAAACGACTGCAGTGGTTCTCCAAGTAGATGGGCATAATCATTTCCAGTCTGTGATCAGGTCAATTGGACTAGGGGATCTAATACACCACATGTAAAGACGGTCCAAGCCAATACGGATTTAGCACGTGCTTGCATAATGCTAGTTATCGCTCAGTAATTTTCAAGGATTATAACAATTTTCCAGTTCAAGAGTAAATCTATCTCGAATAAGTTTTTTTCTTTTATAGCCTATTAGAGACAGATTTCGCCACGCTATCCTAATGCATAAACGTCACGTATTCATAACGATCCACCATACGTCTCACGTAGATTCCGGTCAATATATTATTGCTTCTCTGTTAACACTGACAATTCCGCACACACGCCACTGGTTCCAACCATTGAATGCTGGTAGAGGGCTTTTGGATTGGTCCTTGGTGAAAAGGTATGTATGAAATTAAGTATTATTGTTACAACCTTCACTTTGGGTATATAGGAACATTTGATTCCCTAACTATTTCCGAAGTGGGATGCCCCATACGTCTATTTCCAACTACCATTCCCAGTGCAAAGTCTGCTGTCTTCATCGTGTGGCCTTCATAGCTTCAGAAATATTTTTACATAAATCAATGGAATACAAATGAAGGTCATCCTTTGAACTGCATATTTATAGATTTTTTAACGTGATAATACTTCTAATTGTATATTTTATATTGTTGTCTCGGGATTTTTGTTACCTACGTGTATATATAGTTATGCAAATTCAAATTCTCTCTTCTTTATTCTAGAACAAAACAATTAGATTTGTGAAAATCATGTGATTTATTCTTTCACTATATTGATCTATATACTTTGCCTTAATTAAAGGAAGTATTGGATATCCAGAAAAAATTTAAATGAAGTACAAAAAAATATCTGTAGTTGTTGTTACTTATGGCACTTGCCATGGACAAACCCCGCTGATACATCAAAAATTTTTAAGCCGGAGATATACATCTCCTGTTTTACAAGTAACGTCATCTAGAGCCAAAAAAATTATCTGTTTTTTGCATCACTGAAAATAGTATTTATATGATTAAAATGTATTAAAAAACTTTTTAAAAATTAAAAGGTTTTTAGTAATAACCTTTTCATTAAATAAAATTGTACAAATTTATCAAAAGTGCAAGATGAGATACTAAGAAAAACATAGTAAACTGTTCTGTATATTTGTCAATATGATTTTGGAAAATATGTTTAGCAATAAAAACAGTACAGTTTTTAATTTATATTTAATTTTTGAAATTTTTGCTTTGTATGCCATTTATTCATACTTAATTATTCTTCTATTTTTTCCATTTATATTCTATATATTCTTATCCAAATTCATTGTATTATCTTTTTTTTACAAGCCGATTAAAAAAATTATTGTTTTACGATTTCTGTATAAACATTCTGACAAACTTAATTGCTTTATAGTTATGAAAAAATTGCTTTCTCTAAAATAAATATTTTTGCATAATTCTTAAAGAAATTAAATAAGAAATTTTATCAATGCTGCAATATATCTTATAAAGTAGCTAAGTTCTTAGATAAGCAAGGTTTGATGAAATTAATTTTAAATTAATAGAATAAAAATTCTATTTCACTGTCAAAATAAGAAGATCAGTTATTTTGGAAACTATTTTGATCGAAGCCTGAATGCAAATCCAAAAATTTGATTGTACTATTTTTAAAATATTTACACGTGGATATAATTCCGTAATCAACTGTCATTTACATTACTTTTTTGTTTCAAAGAGAAATTCGTTAAAAGTATCATTCCTAAAATTTATTCTTATTTATATATATATATATATATATATATATATATATATATATATATATATATATATATATATATATACATACACACATTTTTGGGTACTTAATTATTAGACCGTTGATTCACCAACAACGCGTCAACCACGCCAAATTTCATTTTGCTGGCCAAAATTCTGTAATTCTTTTAAATAAGAGGCAAACCAATTTTGGTGCGTAGGCGATCTATTGGCGACTGTTTTTTTGATTTGGCGATAATGATCAACGGCTTATGCCATAACCGTAATTTGTTTTTAAATAATTCAATCTATTCTTAAATTTTAATTTTATTCTTCGTATTTTGTGCTTTCTTGTCCTTTAATTATAAAATAAAAAGAATATTCTCATCATATTTACTGAAGATGTTGTAAAAGTTTCAGAAGCAATACATATTGAAGCTAAAATTTTTATGTATTTTCATTTAAAGATGGAATTGACTTTCATATCATGAAATCATTAGCTGTATGAGCAACACGATACTAGTCTGAGGATTGATACATAATCTTGATCAGAATACTATCTTTTTTACAGAAATATTTAATTACATTCTGCAATGTCTCAAATAATTTAATCGGGGGACGACTTAATGGATTTTGAAGCTGGTGTCTTCCTCGTTAATTATTTCCATTTCCAACATCATAAGTGTTTGAACATAACAAAAATTAAATCTTCCATATTTTATTTTTATAATTTAATTTGGAATTATTTTGTTAAAATAAATCACAATTCATTAAGCTAAAGTGTATGTAACTCTGAAATACACACATACACAACGTTATACTCATTTAGATAAAAGCCAAACATTAAATCTTTCCCTTTATTAGGGTATAAATTAAGATTTATGTTTTTCCTTATACTAAATGAAAACACTTTATCTTATAAAAATATACCAGTAATTTATTTTCAGAAATCACCTGCAACTGAGAGTAATTTGCATTAGTTAAAACTAAACTGCTTGTTTTTAACGTTACCAAATGATTAAATATTTTGGAACAAAAATTTGACGAATGCATTTTTAGAAATTGTTTATCCGAAGTAAATTCCTTAATGACATACAACAGTTAAAGCATTCTTGTTCGAAACTTAATATTTTTCCAACGTTTTATTTCCTATTATGATTTTTTTTCCCTCCCGGACTTCCGAAATCTTGCAGTTACGTATCCGAAACACAATAAATTATGCATGAAACGACTATCCCAAACTTTGCCTTCGGCTTATAATAACATTATCCTTCGATATTAAATTTAATTCTGTCATTCTCAAACGCTTATGTTGAATATTCATGAGTTAATGGAGAAAAACGCTTGAAGTGCCTTCTAGAAACGATAAACATTTTGAATAGCCTTTGGGAATGGATTTTCCGGAATCTGTTACCATTTTGAAATTTAATACACAAAAATAATATATATATATATATTTATTTATTTTATATTTAGAATGTAAAACTATTTAAACTTAATATGTTTGATGCAAATCAAAATTTTAAAATTTGTTCATGCATTAATTCAAAATCAAAGCAAACAGTTTACAGATATACCTTAATGGTTAATAAATAACTTTTTTTATTTAATATTTACTTCGATTTTAAATAATAGAACCTATATTATTTATATATTTACTTTTGACAAATAAAAACCAGATTTTTAAATAAAGTAAGAAACATAATAAAGTAAAACAGTAGTTGTAATGATTTTTTTTATTTAAAAACGTAATACTGTTTTTTAATAAATTTTTTAGTAGATGGGCAAAAGAAAAATTGCCAAGAAATTCGTATTTCTATTTTGCCGCTTAATATTGCGATCCTGTCATATTTATATTAATTGTAATTATTTAATAAAGAGTAACTAAAATAAATTTTTTCTTTGTGAACCTAAGTAGGAATTAATTTTAACAGATTGTTTTTTATATTACTTGTTAAGAGTAATTTCCTTTAAAATTACTTTTTTATTAATTATATATATATATATATATATATATACTAAAACAATTTTAAAAGAGGTAAATTTAAAAAATTGCCATTTTCATAATCAATTAGAAAGATACACAAATGTATTAAGAGAGCGCGTATGCTGCTAATCCCAACGACATAGTGGAACTAAGAAGAATAAAAAACAGATATTTGTATTTGAAAAAATGAGAAATCCGGCCTGATGACTTTCTCAAGGGTCAACATCAAGCAAGGACTCCAATAAAAAAACGGA
>JAOUZG010041683.1:204089-220338 GCA_026289955.1 Argiope argentata
ATATAGTTAAGTATGTGTAGGTATATGGTTAGGAAAATAATTTTACATTGATAAATGTGCAAATGTAAGATAATCGGAATAAATACAAATATTTCATTCGAATCAATCATTAAAGTTTGAAAGTTATTTTCAGGATATTCTTCTTTAATTTAAGTATAATTTTTAAATAAACTATTTAAAACCAATATTGCTATAAGTACAAATCAAATTTACCTGAATAAAACAGATATTTAAATTGTATAAAGGAATTTATGAAAATGATTTTTTCATTATTATTTAAAGATTAAAAATCTTTTAAGAAGAGTAAATAACTTTTTGGATTATCTAACTTCAAGTGCACCCTTGTTACTAAAAAGAAAAGTAACTACATTCTTATTTAATATCCTTTCTTTATAAATATCTAAGCTTTCTAAAGCAAACACCTTTCGCATTTACACGATGAAGATGACAATAATAACAAGAATACAAACATTTATCTTTCACTCATATTTATAAGTGAATAAAAAGAAAATTTAAAAAATAAGAGGAAAGTGAAACTAGGGCATTTCAGACTGACTGTTCAAAAGTAACATCATTGACAGCCGACACTGAGATTCACTTTTGGGTATAGGGTACGAAAGGGGAAAAAATGAATAAGTAGTAGAACGAAAAGTTAAAATAACTGAAAATTCCCTAGATAAGGTAGAGGAAGAGGTGGGAGATTGGAAGATCTTTTCCCTTGCCCTTTATTCCTATCTGGTAGAGGACAAGCGGTAAATATTCAAGCTTCTTTCGGATTCTTTTTCTTAAATCATTTTTTGAATTTCCCCATGTGTGTGTGTGTCAGCTTACGTTTTTATTCCTTTTGAAGGTTATGGGATAAGTAAAGTTCGTGGTTTGCGAATGCAAGTCGCATTATCGAACAATGCCGACGCTTCCAAGTTAAAATATATATATATATATTGAATAGCGCATTTTGTGGTGGGGAGGGTAGAAAAACGATAAAATGGGTGAATTATTAAAATGCATTTTAAAGGCCTAATGTGCGAGATGCGGGAATACTTCCTGTCGTTGAATGAGCCATTCTTTGAGAAAAGAAGAAAAATGATTTTATTATTGAATTCGCATTCTAAAATCCTTGATCAAATGATTATCTCATTTTTAGAATCAGACTTTAATCATATATTCGAGTTTTCAGAAAAAATGGTGGCTGAAAAAATCTATTTTTATGTAATTAAGAAATCAAAAAAAAATTAAAATCCTTTCACTAATGGCAAGAAGATTTAGAATAAGCCTGCTTTCTGGCACAGAGATAGCGCGTCTTCCTCATCTTCTGGGAGTCCCGGTACGGGCATGGTTGTTCTTCTGTGTGCTATATGTGAGAGGTGTGACTGTGCCACCATGTAAATAGGGGGATGTGCAAGCAAATGTGGTGAGCGTGTAGATAAGTCGTACTCTTAGCCCTAGTTGAAGCAACTTCAAAAAAAAAAAAAAGAGACAATCCTTTCGGTTTAATTCGGCAGCTGTAACAGCAGGGGGTCTGTCCATTGCAAGTGCCGTAAGAGACAACAACAACAGATTTAGAATAAATGTATTTCAAAAATGGAATTGGTATGATTTGGAATGTATGCTGTACTAAACATTCAGTGTAATTTATTCCTAGAAATTTAAAAGATTCGAGATTTAGTTAATATGATTTAAATATTGAATGAATGCTCATAAGGAAAACAAAATCACAAATTTCTTTAGTATCCGATTGCTTCCAATAAGATAGTTCACACCGAGTAATAATGTTTTCTGTTTCATTCATTATTTGGTTAAAAATTGTAATTTTTATAAATCTAAATATATTAACTGATTCCTCTTTGTAATAATAATGTCCTTACAATAAAAGTAGATAAAAGCCGTAAGAAAAAAAACTCCTATATAACAAAGTAAATAATAATAAAGTTGAACTGCAAATGTTATGTTTTTTATTTTATTATTCCGACGTTAAAAATATGTAATAACGGAAGAACATTTTATATAACATATCTTTTCTGAAGAACACATATGTAGTGGAAATATTTATAAAATTTCTCTGAAAGATTTCCTTCAATTAATTTATTATATGATTTAAATAATTGTCCATCTAAACTGGAATCTCATTTTTTTAATACTCTATATATTTCAAATTGTATAATCATCTGTTTTAAATCAAACAAAAAAAATCAGGAAAAAAAATTGTAACATTTTAGAGGACACCACACATTTTATAGAAGTTCAATAAAGAATTGCATCAGGTTCGACTAAAACAACAAAGGCTACCAACTTATTCTCCATCATTTAATCGAACTTAAGATTTAGTTAATTATTTTCTGTTTATAAAACATAAAAAAATTCTTCTTTAATATTTCCAAACAACCAACATTAATTTTCTACAACAATTTAACATCTAAAGTACATTATCAAGAGCCTTAATGATGAATTTACTCATTTTGATCAAATGCAGAAACTCATTCAAACAATATTTGATGTGAAATCCTTTATTCTCAGTAAATAATGAAGTTTTCCCAAATTTCCTTTCTTAAATCATTTTTATGGTTAATAATTAATTTCATTATAAGCAACAAAATATATAATCTTTTCTCATGTTTTATAAAATGGAAATAATTTCAGAAGAAAGTAAATTATCGTTACAAAAAGCGAAATGGGGAGATGAGAAAATATATAGTTATTTAAATGAAGAGTTTGGAAAGTAATGAAACGTTTTGAAGTTTAGTAGACATTTGTTTCTTATTTCTATGGAGAAACCTCAATCATGTAGACTTTACATATATTCACATCATTGTTTTTCTTACAAAACCCTTACCTGGATATAATTAATTTTAAAGTCATTAACATAATATGTAACATCAACGTAGAAGTTATTGCAAACTAGTAATGAATTTTCTATAAGAAAATTTTTAAAATGGTGTTTAATGTTTTGAAATGAAGGTAATTACTAAATAAAAAAAATTAGTTTCTCTTATTATTTTAATTTTTAAAAATATCTGAGAATTTACGCTCAATAATTACATTGTTTCTGAATACATATTGATCTAATCAAAAGAAATCTCGTTTAAATTTATATGGCTCATAATATAAATATGACTTACGAAATATGTTCTAAGAGTCCACAGGAAATTCCCGCAATTCCCGCTAATTTAGTAAATAAAAAATAATGTTTCTAATTTTGATGAAATAATTTAATTTTACTATCAATAAGTGGCTGCCATTTTCAGGCACCTATTGATAGTAAAATATAAATCAAAGATTACACTTTTTAATATTAATTTCTTGTTTATCGAAGTTTTGTAATTTTAAATAATTTTCATTAGTTTCGTTATTAAAGAAAAACAGTAAATTTTTGCATGGAAAGATGGAAATTTAATTTACGAAGAAATTAATTAAATATTTCGTCAATTTACAAAGAGCTGGATAAAGTGGAAGTAAGCTCTATCTCTATATATATTTGTAATATAAAAACAAATCGAAAAGTGGCTTAGTCTTGCATCATCATACAGTATTTCAATATGATATCAATAATTGGCAGATTTGATACATTATTTCTGCTTTTAATAAAGTTTAAAATCATCTTACCAATGACTTTCAAAAAATTAACACATTTTGACTTTTATTTCCTTTTACATTTTTTATCGAAATAATTTTGAAAAAATAAATGTTTTTTCATCTTTTTTTTAAACATTTGAAAAGATTTCCCAATGCTCAGGTTACAAGATCCAGCATTGTGAACATAATTTGATATTACAAATTGAAATAAGAAAAACAATAGCGAGTATGACTCTTTAAGTAACTTCAATAATACGAAGAAACCTTATCTTAAACATCAATAGTAAAACTGTATATTTATGATATGATAACTATATATTTTGATTATGATTTTCCCACTGTATATTTATGATATAATGTTTTCATGAACGAATAACATACAGTATAGGAACTTACAATCAAGACAATTTAAAGATATTAGTTTGAAACTTAGAAAAGTTTTGTTCGTCATAAATATGTAGCAAAAATTTATTTATTATAAAAATATCTTATACACTCTAGAAATAAAAGAAATACTATTTATACATATGCTGTTTTTCTACTTTCATTAAAAAAGAAAAATAATAATTTCAAATATATATATACCTAATATCTAAAACTATTATAATTTGTTTTTAAAATCAATATTTGTGTCTATCTTAAGTAAATATCATAAATATAAATAATAATAGAAATGTGAACATCTTAATTTCGTTTAAACGGATTTAGATCAAGAATATAAAAAAATCTTTCAATTAAAAAATTAAAAAAAACATGCTAAAAACTTCATTCCTTTAAACCAATAATTGATGGACAGATGACACAGACACACTAAATTAATATAGTTAAAGTAATTGAAACTAAACGTTAAAACAACGATATAATTCGTAGCATATATTTTGAAATAAATATAACAGGTTTAAATAGATATAATTTATTTTTCATAGTCACTATTTCAATAAAAAATATTTCTTATTTTATTCCAAATATCAATAGATAAATGAAAAGTGAAACATATTTGAAGAAATTCTTAAATGCTTTAATGATTAATAATCATTAAATTCGTTGAAAAATGTTGCCATAAAATCAAAAAAAATATATAAAAGCTCAAAATTTGTGATTCTTATTAAAATGAATATGACATATATTTGGATTGTAATCAAGAAAGTCATTGATGTCCTCAGTACCCAAAGGAATGCTAGCAACTTACTTAGAATCTTGCTTATTTTAGTCACTTTCATAATATTCAATTCTACAGTTCGAAGGATAAAAAATTCAGCAACTTTATTTGTAAATTACGAAGTAGTAAATCAACTATGCCAATACCATAATTTATATTTATTTCAAAAATTAAACACACACGCTCCCGCTAGCGCACATGACAGTATATTAACCCAACCAAGAATATATTAATCATATCAATTCTTCAAAAATTTTCTTTCAAGAATGACTTTTTGCAGAGAAAGTATCTTATTTCAAATATAAATCCTTTATAATTTTATAAGTTACACATTAAATTATTTACTAATACATTGTCTTTATTCTAATAGCAGATTACTAACAAATTTCGAAATCATTGGATGAAGGCATATATTTCCAGATCAGAGATCTCAATGATACTAATAATTAAATTTCTTGTTTTTGATTCATTGATTGGTTTTTAATAATGTTTCGAAATCCATATTTTAAAATATTTTCCTGTTTATTTAATTTGTATTAAAGGCAATTTTATTCATATTTTAATGAAAGGTTTATTGTCATCGTCCGAATCTGGTTTGATGACTGAGAGCTTAAACGTGAAATTTCATATGTAGGTGAAACAAAGTTTGCGTTGAGTGCACTGCATTTTGAATGGGAATTTTTTTACCATGCAGCAGCAGGAACATGTAAATATTCTGAAATAAATATATTTATTACTTCCTAATTCAAACAGTTGTAAAAGCCAAGAAAGAGAAATATTTGAAATATATTAAATCCATGATTTTCGCAGTGGCATATAAAAACATTATAAATTATTTTACGTCTTGTAAAGCACGATTACTATTAGAAGAATATTCCTGTATTAAGCATCTTAAAAATTAATTATTGTGCTCTATCTCTCTCTGTCTCTCTGCCTGTCTTTCTGTTTCTCTCTCTCTCACACACACATACACACACACACACTCTCTCTCTCACACACACATACACACACACTCTCTCTCTTTCACTTTTTCTTGCTCTCTCGCTTTCTATTTTTTTTCTATCTTTCTGTATCTCACTCTCTTTCTCTTTGTCTTTCTTCTATCTTTCTCTTTTTCTGGCTCGCTCTCTTTCGATTTTTTTTCTATCTTTCTGTATCTCACTATCTTTCTCTTTGTATCTCCTCTCTCTTTCTCTTTTTCTGAGTCTCTCTCTTTCTATTAATTTCTCTTTCTTTATCTCTTTCTCTCTTTCTGGATTTCTTCGTTTATCTTTAGCCCTCTTTCTCTCTCTCTCTCTCCCCCACACACACACTCAAACACACACACACACAAACAAACAAACACAAAAACATACACACACACAAACACAAACACAAAAACAGCGTTTGTATGTGCTTGTTCTTGTTAATAATAATGTAGTTAAATTTTTTTACTACATTAGTTATTCCTTTATACATTATTTACAAATTCTTTTATTAGGTATGAGTTGAATTAAGTTTAAATGGGATTTCAATAAGAAAAGAAACATCTTTTTTCGATTTAGCGGGAAAAAATTTTCTTATCCAAATCCATATTTTTCTCTAGCAATATATTTAAAACTACAGAAAAGAATCAATATACTGAAAACATTCTTAACATATTTTCCACACAAGTGGATGTCTTTTAAAAGCAGTTTTCTAAATTTAAATGAAAGAACTCTAAAATTTTAACTCATATCGTCTTTTTCATTTTCTCAATAGTAGTTTCTTAATATATTCTAAAGAATGGAGGAATCCTTATAAAAAATTATCAAATCTTATGAAAAATCGGTTCTGATGTACATTTTATTTTAAGAGGAGATTTTGCATTTCCAGAATAACGTACAATTCTGCACGCCATCACTTGAGTAAAACATTCTCCCATTTTGAAGTGTCTCTTTAGGTTACCATATGTTGAATGCGATTCATATCTATTTGTTCGGGTACTTTTCAGGAAGACACAGTTTGATCGACTTTGAAATTACTTTACTCATTTTGGACGATTTCAATGAATATAAAAGAACAATTCATGTTTTTTATTATTGCTTTTATTATCTTTGCTCTGTTTTTTAATATTTTATTTTAACTTCCAGGAATAAATACCATATGAAAGTTTATTTGTCTTTGATATTTGCTTTTTAAGATTATATTGCAGTTTTAAAACTTTCATAGGATCTTTCATTTACAAGAAAAAATACTTGTTCAATGATTTCTGGGTGTTTTTCTGAATAATGCGAGATTATTTAATTGAGTATTAAACTGAATGAGAAAAATAATAAAAAAATGCCTCGTATGCTACTATTATTTAAAATGTTGATGGGTGAATAAAAAAAACTTTTTTCAAAACTTCTGAAAATTGTTGCTTGTAGCAACAAATACTATAAAATTAATGGTTGCAATGCTCAGTTTCATACAGAGACTGTCTAAAATAATGGAGATGCCTCGCTGAAAACAGTGATTTCTACATATGATAATATAGGACGAGATTAAATATTTAACTACTATTTTATTTTACTTCATTGTTGCTTTTATTCTCAAGGGTATATGCGTGTATATCAGACATCATTGTCTGCTTAGTTCCGTTTAGGTTGAAGCTAAAATCAGAGGCTTATTAAAATTCTAAATTGGGCAAATCGTGGTATCTCTTCTGATTGGAAATTGTGTCAAAAACCGCATTGACACAGCCGTCAAGGATACCAATAAAACCATATTGTTGTTGCCTGTTAGGACACTTGCCATGGACAAGCTCTCTAAGGTAGTCAGAGATTTAAGCCTAATCAGAGTCTCTTGTTTGTAGTAACTAAAACTAGGACCAAGAGTACGGCATTTGCTACTCATTTATCACATTCGCAGCCTTTTTCACTTGCACAGCCCTTTTTTACGAGAGGGTCACATTCACCCACCTTACAGATGTAACACAGAAGAATAATCATGCCTGAATCTGGGGTGCCCAGATCACGGGAAAGACGTGCTACCTCTATACCAGCTACCTCTACCTGTATACTTCTATACCAGGATAGCACCATGTATTGATATAATTCGACTGAAATGGTAAAACATCATATAATAGAGCAAACTATGGAAGAGAAATCAAACTCTCTGTGACAGGTGACCATTAAGGAAGAATGTGACCAACAGAAGGAATGTCATGGCAACAAAAGGTCTTACTGAGTTGAATGAACAATTATCGAATCCAGTTTCAATCTATATAGTTCAAAGGGAATTACATAAACGAAATATTTGGGGTAACTTACCATTCCAAAACACCTTATGGCGTAAATAAGAAACAATGAATACAGTAATGCTAGGACACTTAATTCTGATTTGCAGATCAATGGAAATATCTTGTTTCCTGATTAATCCATTTTTTTTTAATTTTTCCAAATAATGGGAAGCACTTACTTGTGGTGAACATCACAGAAGGTTATTGCAAAGAATACCTCTTTCCTATAGTGAAGCAAGGGTATGACTCCTTAATTCTTTGGGGACTCTTCTGATGGCTCGAAATGTTCTCTTTTGTCATCATAACCCTCATTTTTTGCAGTTATGATCAAAAATGAAGCAACTAAATCCATTGTTAGACCAATCTCGCCTAATACTGTAGATCTGAAGCTTCCCACAAATAGTTTGTAAAATGAATATACACAACTTCCCCTTAGCCCCCCCCCCAAAAAAAAACCTTAAAAGAGAAGTGTTCAAAAGGAGCACACAGGCTATTGGAACTTGGTATTACAAGTCACTAGCATAGGCTATATCACTTTTTTTGTCGACCAATTGCATTCTATTGCTCATAAATTGTTTCCAGCTGGAGATTGCACCGATCATGATTATTCCACAATAGTCTAGTTGCTCAGCATGAGCATTCTATTACATACCTTATGTGACCTGCCCTTTCACTGGTCTTGGACATCATAGAGATTTTGTGGTCACTTTGATGACCTTGTGGTCCGCTTGCTTCTCTCCAGAATTAGAGCAGTATCTGCGGGAAGAGCAATACAACATTCGCCTTATCATTATAATGAAGCTGCATTTGTCCATTTGAAAGAGGATTCAAGTGGTTTCAACTGCTATATATATTCTAATTCCACATTAAGTGCAATATACTATTTTTGTATCATTAACTTGAATCACCGTTGTAATTTCCCATTTCACTGTTTTTTACGAAAAAATTGTGTTACTTTTAAATTAAAATGAAATGAAATATTGATTTCAGTCCCCGATACAAAACATAAAATTAACATTATCCAAAGACTCAACATTTTCTTAATTATAGCTGTTAGTCAATAGAGATAAAATTAATCAGATAATCGTTTTATTGGAATAATAATAAAAAAATTAATTGTAGAATGTTTCCTTATTAATGAATTTTCGACGAGGTATTTAATAGCAAATATCTGTTCTAGAGACAAAACATTTCAGAAAGCTTATACAAATACATAATTTTCCTATTCGCGTTCATTTATGACAATGCATGTCTGCATCCTTCAGAAATTTTTTCTTCCAAAATCAGTTGATGTGATTTTTTATAGTGAAGTTATTGAAAAGATTAATAATTAACAAAATCCATTGTTCGAGAAAGAATGAAGATAGAAGACGCTATTATTCTCCTTAAACAAATGAGGCTTATCTAAGAGGGAGTGATTTGGCAAAGTTTAAGTCGCGGGTAAAAATGAGTCAACTCGTCGTTAAGGATTTTCTTTATCATCAAAATTCACTAAAAAAGGGTTTGCAGAAATTTCCTTAATGTAAAAACATAAAAGCATTAATACTTTGTTGCTTCTTTATTTGTTAAAAAAGCTGATAGCAAATCAACTTTAATTAATTCTCAAGCTAGAATAAATGATAATTGTCTGCTCGAACTAATGTCATTTCATTATTCTATTAAGTCTTTTTTTTATTTTAGCTTCTTTTAAAGACTCTTGGTGGAACAAAATTTAATGCTATTACAACAGTTTATGGAAAAAGGCTCAGATTAAGAACTTTTGAATAATCTTGGAAACTGATAAAACACTTACCATTATTGTATTGCATTTAAATATAAATATTTAAAAGGGTTTTTTTATAACAAATTGTGTCGCAGAATGTTAACATTTTTTTTAAAAAAAACTATTTTAAATTTTTAGTTCTGCGTTAATGTTGCATTTCCCCATTCGCCAGCATTGCTATACCAGGTTCATGACTGGATGGGGAAAGAGTGTAGCCTCTGTTAGTCACAAGGACCAGAGCACCTAGAATTTGGTAGAGGACCGGCTTGGCTCTATTACACACATTCACTTGCACATTTCTTTTTTATAGGATGGCACATTCACACATCTCACAGATAGCACACGTATGCCCTAACCGGGATACGAACCCGGGACTCAAAGAGCAAGAGGAATACACGCTACCTCTGTGCCAAAAATCCGGCTCTGTGTTGCTAACTTACGCAAGAATACTTATGTTATGAGAACGCCCTAACCCATTTATTGAAAAAAGAAGGATTTTTTTACAATTATATTTATGCATCAATTTATAACAATAATGACAGGGAATTATGCAAAGTAGTTTTAAAAAATGGAAGATTAAATATTGATTTTAAAAATTTAAAGTTTGCGTTTATTTCTACAGAAGACATGGGGTCATTGGTTTATACAAGGCCCTTTTGTGTGTATGTATAAATATGATTATAATATATATTGCAAAACATTTATTCCATGAAAACTGTCATATGTTACACACATTAGGAAAATATTAG
Source organism: Argiope argentata (assembly GCA_026289955.1). Classification (NCBI taxonomy): domain Eukaryota; kingdom Metazoa; phylum Arthropoda; class Arachnida; order Araneae; family Araneidae; genus Argiope; species Argiope argentata. The sequence continues at coordinate 214,571 of JAOUZG010041683.1, forward strand.
GGTTTTCATGGATAAAGAGTTTTTAAATTTTTGCACTTTATTGACCCCTTAACCGGTTTTCCCGTACGCCGTACGTGCATCGATTTATTGAATTTTGATTGTTGTAAATAAAAAATAAATCATTCATAACAATTATAATTCAATAGTAAAATGACTTCGAATACGTAGATAAGCCAAGTATTCCATGGATTTCTATTTGAATGAAAATAAGAAAATGTTCTCAAAATAGAAGGTGTCATCTTAATAGATAGTAAGGAAAATAAACCAATTAAGGGGTTAAATAAAACATTAATTTATTAAAATAAAGCCTTTATTTTATTGCAAGTTGACAGATTTATTTTTAAATTTATGAATATAGTTTTTGATATGTTAATTTTCTCTTCTAAACACATATGACATCTCTTGTAATATAATTTTCTTTCCTTTGACTGTGGTTCCTCTGTTTAAATAGATACTTTTATATTATTTGAGTATTTTCTGCTATTTCTGCTACTATTTAAGAATCTTAAAGTGAATACGTCAGTCTTTTATAGATATCTGATTTTTTTTCCGTTGGTTGATAGGTAACTAATATCAAGACGATCAGTAGAAATTGAATCGGTATCATTTAAATGTGAAACTGAGAGCTCATAAGTGTAATCTCAAATATAATTATTTGAATAGATACTCTTCTTTGATTTTATATTGGTGATTCAGAAATATTATTTATCTGAATATTCTAAATTACCTTTCGACAGATTCTTTCCTAACAGCTTTTGCAGACTTTTCAGCTCTTGATCATACTTTACTTTAGGAGAAAAAAAAAATAATTTGGGCCCTGGATATAACATGGCTTAAATTGAAGAGAATAAAAAGATGGGAGCACGCGAGGAATATCAGTACATTCAAAACTGTTATGTAAATCAAATGTATAAACACTTAATGGTAGCAATGGATGTAGTTTAACCACTTCAAATCATGGGAAAAAATGTACTTGAATTATTTCAAACACGAGGTGCTCGAAAACTATTCACTCTTCCTGTTAAATAGCTTTGTTAAAATTATGAAAAAAAATTGTTCTTACACTGTATAGTTGAGAATCCATATTTATGAAGATAAATGATATGTAATACACTTATGTCAATTAATTAAGTGTATTTCAGAGTCACGTGAGAATCGAATTCCAAAATACACATATCGCCTCTAAAATGACTACATACATCGTGAAAAAGCATATGCAAATTACAGAAAGCAGGCAGATGACATAATAAGTCACAATGACAAGAGAGTAAGAGAGTGATATATAAGAAATACATGCAAAGAAGTATAATTGTTCTCAAGTGCTTTAAAAGCCATCCAGTGCAATAACTGCATAGTTATGATACAGAGAACTTATTCGGATGAATTTTTACATGGTAGAATTATTGGCCGTCTGGAATGGGGCGAACTAGAACTGGAATTTTCAGCTGGAACCTGGAATAGTAATTTCCAGGTTTTGGCGATGATTCCAAGATGATGGTAATATGAGTAGATATAGCAGCACAAGTCGTCCCCGAATCGTAACACCAAAAGAAGAAAGTTACTTGACAGTTACTGCCAAAAGAAACAGACGGAGCATAGCATTGGGCCTGTCTCTCAGCTCCCTTCAGCCACTTGTAAAATAGTTTGAAGTTTTCAGTTTTATGCTGATAGACCTGTCAAATGTGTTCCACTTACTCACAGTCGGCTTTGTTTGCCTAGAATAGAGAACATGCATTGTGGCCACCGAAACAGTGAATCTGTGTGATGTTTTTTGACAAGTAAAGGTTTAGCTTTCATTCTGATTCTCGCAGAACTTTCATGTGGATATGTCTGGTACCTATAGAAAACAAGGGAATTTAATAGAACAACGACGTTGCAGTGGTGCTGAGTTGCTCGTTTTAGAGAAGAATCATTCTGGTTTACTCAACTAACCTACATATACAAATTGGAACCATGACAGACCGAATCTATCGGGACATCATTCGGAAACAACATGAACATTTGTTTCGGGGCATCTTGGACTCAGAATTAGTGTTTGTGTATGATGTCCAATTTCACCCCGCTAACGTTGTAAACGAATGCCTTCAATCGGAGGATATCACTCGTATGGCCTGACCAGCATTCTCACTTGATTTGAATATAATAGGACATGTTTGGCCGACGATTTGCAACCTAACAACCACCTCCTACATATAATCAGAGCTTCATAGAGCATTCTTGATGAAGTTTGTACTATTCTTCAAGACCAGATTGATAACTGGATACTCAGCATACCTAAGCATTATACTGACTGTATTGCACCGTCTAGGCTGGCATATTGTGCATTCACCATCACACTAGCCATATAATATTTCTTTGTGAATAAGTTTTTTGATAATTTGCTCTAGGGAGAACAAAAAGAAAAAAAAACATTTTTATCAATGATATCAAACATATAGCATCGGTTTTGCTCTTTGCTTTTTGTTTAATAAATACGCTTTATAAATGTTATGTTTGTTTTGTTTCTCACTTTCTTTTCTTGAACTTGCATTATCATTAATGTATGATCAAGTATGTAACTTATAGTCCACATTTTATGCATTAATTTAGGAAACAACTGTTTACATGATCATGTATACATAAATGCATATGATTGTGTTGTTTGAGATACTTTATTAAATTATACATTTTGAGTAAAAAGGCACCAAAGGTATTTTTTTAAAATTCATTTGCATGTCTTTGACGGGAATTGTTTCAAAACAAAACATTATGAATTAAAAGAAAATAATAGAGAAAACCCAAGCACTTTAAATTCGATTTAATTATTTGTTTTGTTTGAACTAAATCTTTTTTGCATTTCAGATTGCTGTGTCATGTAAGAAGAATGAATAACTTTTCGGATCCTTTTAACTTCAACTGCATACATATTACAATCACGTTGTGTAAATCTTCAGAACCTTTCCGTCTAATTTTTTAAACTTTTCTGAAAATACAACATGTTTACATGACTGTGATGAATATGGCAATGTTAGTAATCATATAATTATTACCAGTGTAGTATTAATCTAAACAAAATGAAGTGAAAAGATAATAACTACATGTCTTTAGAAACCGTTCCTACAACTCTCATTTCAAGGACTAATAAGTTAATTTTCAAAGTAAGCAAGTGAAATTTCTCCCAAAATATATGTATGATAAAAACATAGCTAGAAAGTATAACTTATTTTCTTGTGGCAGCTTTTCAAACTTAACAAACACTAAAAGTAATAACATAAAAATTTGACACCAAACGAAAACGGTAAAAAAAAAAATCCCAATTCTTTAAAAGATTGAAGAAAAGAAAAAGATAAAGAACAAAAAAAAGGAAGAAGACGAATGAAACGTTGAACTAACTGAAAATTCCCAAGATATGGTGGAGGAAAGGTTGGAAGATTTTAAGATTTTTTTTCAACTTGCCCTTTATTCCGATCTGTTGAAGGACAAGAGGTAAATATTCAAGTCTCTTTCAGACTTTTTTTTTCATGAATCATTTTTTGAATTCCCCACGGATGTATGTGGCAGCTTATGTTCTTATAACTTTTCAGAGTTTCGGGATGTATATAGTTGGTCGAATGGGAATGCAGTCGCATTTTCGAGCAATGTCCAAGCTATGGTTGAAAATGTTGAATATCACATTTTTTTTTGTCGGAAATGTAAAACAGGTATAAAACGGCCGAATTATTAAAATTTATTTTAAAGACTGATATTGTGGGTTGTGAAAAGTACTTTCTGCTTTTTCATCAAACATTCTTCGAGAAATGAAGAAAGATGATTTTGTTATTGAATCCCTCTTATAATTTCTCTTATCAATTGATTATTACTTTCATAATCAATCATTTTCCACTTTCCACTATATCTATTTCTCTTTTCAAACTGAATATTGGTTGGAAAAAGTAAATTCTTATGCATTAAAATCTTTTATCTCCTCATTTTTTTAATTTCTTTTCTTTAAATATAATTGATAATAATCTAATGTAAAAATTAATCACCTTAATAACCTTATTGGTTCTATTTATAAATAAAAATCGATTCCAACAATAAGATGCTTGACACAAAATCAACAAACTAGTCGAGCAGAAGATTAAAGATTCCCAAACCTAGATGCTTCCAAATCTCCACTCCCAACATCCTTGTTGGTTGGTTAGATTGTAATTTCAAAAAAGTATGACAAAGGGTGTTAAAAATGTAAGGTACAAAGTATCATAGCAACATAATAGTTCGCATATTTGCCTATTCCGCTATGGGAGAACCTATCCAGACAACTAGGGATCTGATTGGCGCCTCCGGCACACATTATTGTATCTGGAAGAAAAAGCAGAGGCTCTTATAAAGAGCGTCGTTCAATGGACATGGTACTGCATGTGAAGAGATTATGGCTTTTACATTGTAAAATTCGACGATTGAGGATACATTCCGAAGACCATTCTTCTCCATGATAACGCGCGTCCATAGGTCTCCAAGGTCATACAAGCGGAACTGGTCTAGTTTAAGTGGGCGCAGGGCAACCATCCCCAATACAGACCGGACATATCGTAATGCGATTTTAATGTGTTTACTTCCTTAAGAAAACATCTGAAAGAAAAGCATTTCAACTCCGATGGCGATGTCTCAAGGAAGCTGTGAAGGATTGGGCTGGTCACAGCCGCAGGGAATCTGGGAACAAGAAATTATTCGGCTCGTTAATTAGTAGGACCGTTGTGCTCATGCCTACTGAGTACACTTTGAAATAAGTCTTCATTTATATCCATAGTGATGTTTCGTACCTTTTCATTTGAAAACCCCTCGTATATTTCAAAGCCTTTACTAACAGTAGGATGTTTAATAACAAATTATTTTTTTTATAAATGGTTTTTAAACTTTGACCTATTGTACTATATTCGTTATTAAAACATTAGTAAATTTAACTAGAATTATGATTCCACAAAATGTTCCCAATTTTTCTTTAAAGTTCCGAATTTTTGTTAAATGAATTGACCCGATTAATTATATGATTATTTAAATAATAAATGGACATTAAATTTGCTTTGCAACATTTTCCAGATTGGAGTATATTTGTTTTTGGAATTTAAGAGAAATAATTGGAATTATTCTCTAAAAGCTACGAAAATAATAAAAGCAATGCTTACAGTTTGTAATAAAGCTGGGATTTTGCATGTACCTGCATCAGAAACAATGAATCTTATTTTCTACATTATGTTAAGAATTGTAGCGTCAGCTTTATAAGCCAGATATTATCCTTCGAACTGAAGGCTCCCTTTTGCTCAATCGGTATATTACTCGGCTACAGGCCCAAACGTCGCAGGTTCGTACCGCGACATTCACTCGCCACAAAATGAAGTAATAATGAAAACTGATTTCACCAAAAGAATATATTTTGGTAGTTTTAAGACCAAAAATAGTTCTAAAATAACAATTAACCCTAAAAAATGGGATTTTTAGAATTCCTTTACCGTTCGACGAAGTAATATGTTTTTAACTACTTCGCACATTACTTTTCAAAAAAAAAATGCTCCAGAAAAAAAGCATATTTTTGATAATGAGTTGTGTACTCAAATTGATTTTTATTAACTCAGGTCAGGGTCTAGACTTTTACAAATTATGCAGTTAGTGTATACATAAATAGCAATTTTAAGTATCGATTTTCAAAGAATTATTAAATTAACAAAGGAATATTAGAAAATTTCAAGAAATTTCAGATCTTTTATCTAATTTAGTATTATAATTTTTTTTGTGGCTTTGTAGTTTTCTTG
>JAOUZG010041683.1:225338-236898 GCA_026289955.1 Argiope argentata
ATATATTTTATATATATATTTTTTTTAGCTGGTAAATAAAGTTTCGAATATTTTGAATTGAAATTTCTTTTAAATATCTTTGCTTGCATAATAAGATATTCTGGTGATTGTTTCAAAAGTCTTTAATTTGGTTAATCTATTTAATGAATTAAGACTACTTGTAAGAACTCAGAGAATGAATCATTGAATAATTTGGATATCAAGTTGTAACTTTAGTTGGTGATAAATCACCAAATGTTACAAATTTCTATGTTATTTTCTAATAATCTTAGAAGAAAAAAACTTGGTGCTTCAAAAACAATAAATCGTCAACTTGTTGCATGTGAATTTCGAGGATAGTAAATAATCCAGTAGTATATTTATTGATAACACATACATATTATAATTTTTATGGGATTTAGAGCAGACTTTCTAATGTCGAAAATAACTATATTGGATGGTATAGAGATTGTATTTTGGATCAAGATTTGAGAAAAAATGAATATTATATCAACATAAAGTGATACTATTTTCACTGAACAGCATTAATTATTTAAATTATTTAAATGATATCTAAAGATCATTCTAAACGGAATTATCTGTTGATAATTCTGAGAATGATAATTACAAATTTTATGAATTATTATATATCCATATGCCATTTGTGTTTTATGTCTTTTCTCTAAGACTTAAAAAAAAATTAAGAATTATTGCACAAGTTACATTTGGTTGTACATTTGTCAATTGTAAAAACATAGATTGTTCAGAATTGAAAAGAATTTAAAGCGAATATTTTTAAGTCTTATAATGGATAAAAATTATAAACAGGTTTTTAGATTATAATAAAATGAAATGTACTTTTTTCTTTTTTTGCATTAAGGCTTTAAAAAATGCATTATAAAATTATAAGGTGAGTTTTTGAGAAAATATTGGCAATTAGCATAAAATAATTATAATTCTTACAATAAAATTTCAGAATAAAATATTCAGTATAAATTAATGTTCAGATATGATTTCTAAAAATACTATTATTAGAAAATGCTTATATTATTTTAAAATATTTTTAATGATATTTAAGTGATGTTATTTGTTTCCTTACTTTTCATTAAAAGGGTAATATAAAATTTAAAAAAATGATTCCTAAAGAGAAGGCATAATAAATGAAACTCAAAATGTTGGTTCAAAATTTCAGAAGAATTAAAAATTTATGTATGCTAAAATAATAGTGTTCGTGGATGTTATCAAAACTATATTTTATTAATATCCAATTACATAAAATATTTGCAATTTCATCAGATATATCATGAAATATAAAAAAAAATCACTTCAAAACAATCGGTTTCCTTACAAAATATTTCCCTCTAGAATAAAAATAAATATATATGAAACATTCATAAGTTCCCATTATTTGTCACATAAATAGGCCTCATCCAAATACAGACTGCTTTCTTATTGCAGAAACTCTTAAATGATGATATATCCAAGGCATTTTTTTTTTGTAGGAATAGGTTTTCAGTGGAATGATGCAATCTTCTTGAAAATATGTTTTGTATGCGTTTTAAGAACTGATTTTTGCATTTCCAGAATCTCTCTCAAATTAGTCTCTTTCCTCATGAGTAAAATTTCTCTTCAAGTGCCTTTTAAGTTCCTCATTTTTTTAAATAAATTGATGCATGTTTGTTCGAGTATATTTCAAGCAAATACAGTTTGAATGACTTCGAAAATGATTGCAAGTAATCTACATAAGCACACTGACGATAAAAGCATCATTTATATATAAGAAATTTTTTATAGGTGCCAGAATTTTATTTGGTTTTTGATTCATAAAATTTAACCATAACTTCTTTTATTTGCATATTATATTGGTATATCATAGACAATTCGCATTTTTTCTGGAATATACAACCTATTATCTATTAAAATATTAATGTCATTTCTCACATACTATTAAATAAAAAAATTGCTTAAAAATAGATTTTGATAAGTGTATTAATGAGTAATTTTTTCCAGTCTCTATTCATCAAATATATGTTATGAAATTTTGATTAAAATTATTGTATTTCCTTATGGGGTATTATCAATTATAAGAAATATGCATTTTTACATTTATAATTGAACTAATAATTATGTTCTGATAATATGAAAAATATTATATTATTATTTATGAAATCTAAGTGCTCGAGATTTGATAGCTTGCTTAGGTATATCAGGAAATAAAATTCACTCTATATCACTACAAATATGTTAAATAAATTTTGTAATTATGTAAGAATATGTATAGATTTCAGTATTAACTATCTGAATTTCAACATTGATCTACAATATCCGCTTATAATCTCAATGTTTTGAGGAGATTTTTATGGCTGTGCATCTAATGTTTATATCAGGATTACCTTTATTGCAGTTATCTTTATAGTTTCACAGCCGTACAGGCAATGGTGCCCAAGCAAACTACTATAATAAATTCATGATAACAAATAGAATTCAAAATATCGAACAACTCCTCAGAGTATCGTACCGTTTCTTATGCTAATAGATTGTTGTTGTTATTTATGGCACTTGCAATGGACAAGCCCCGCTGAAACATCAGCAGATTTTAAGCCGGAGATATGTGTCTCTTGTTTTACAAGTAGCGCCATCTAGGGCCAAGAGTACGACTTAGCTACTATGCTAAAACATGAACGCATTTTGTAATGAAAATGATAATCATGGCTGGATAATCTGCATAAACTGTGGTTCACCAACTGATTTTGCATACCACTTGAACATTGAAAGAACACAAACCTTCTTAGCATGTAATGCATTTGCTAGCTTCTATGGCATTTAAAAGTAAAACCGAAACATTGGAACATTGATCATGCAGAAATCAGATATGTCTTAAAGTGCATTGTTATTGCTATTTTTTTAAAATTATTTCCAGGAAATTGTTAAAGAAATAAATTTTGAATACTGAGATTGCTTTTTCAGTATTTAAAATAATTGGCGTAAAATTAGGTTGCCAATTCATGTTATTATCCATATTTCATAAGCAGCTATTTTATGTCAAAGCTAATAATTAGTCGAAAAATTAACAACTGTAATTCTTCTAAAACAATGTAAGTTTAGAAATGTCAAATGCTTTAACTTGTTGTATAATCTATAAGAGAAAATGAAACATCTCATAGTAGTAAATATTCACTCAATTTGAATAGTTTTAATTCAATATCATGCAATTTGCATATGCTATCAATGGTTGCATTCCCAACATAATTCTATTTTATAGAAATATTTCTAAAAGAAACATCATAAGCTTAAAAAAATAGATTTACTAAGTTGGATTCGTGATGGAATTTAAGGAATGAAAGAAGTCATAATTTTCAAAGACTGCAAGTCATTACGTTATTTCGGTTATTTTTTTAGATTTGTGCCTCGCATTTATATTACCTACTATTTATTTCAAATTTTTATCAATATGTAAAGATTTATATAATAAGTGCAACATTTTATCAATATTTATTTATTAATTTGTGATTATAACTGATTTAATTAGTTTAAAGAAATTGTGCTATGAATTTGTACTGCAGGTTATAAAGTTCAAAGGTTAAATTATTATTTAATAAGAAAAGTTCACTTGTGAATTTTTGATAAATGCATAAATATGAGTCTTAGTTTATTCACAAAGAAAGAGAAATGCACTACTTTTGAAATTCCTCACTAAATTGTATATTAATGTCTTAGCAGCTTTGCAGTCTGTCTCCTCTCAAGAGATTATTCTTTTTCAATTATGACATGTTTCTGAATGACTTGTTTCCTTTAATTAAGACTATAATATTTACTTTGATTTTTTTTGAGAAACAAAGTAAATTATAAGGTATGATAGTTTGTAGGATAAATTCATTTTATTCTTCAGTATTTTAATAGCAATTGTATTTTAAATCTTGAAAATTATCTTTAAATTCTTGTTTACAAAATGAAGAATTGGCCAATTGACTCATACATTCATATTTCATTTGAATTACTCGAATACCTTATTTCTAAAAATAGGTTTACGAAGTTTGCATAATGTCAGGACATAATAATATTATAGGCACATGTCTTCTATATTCTATAATATTCATTTTAAAATACGTAATAAAAGCTTTTGAAAGAAGTAATAATTTTTATATTTTCAATAATTAGTACTCTATCCGAAACCATTCATTATATAAGACTAATACTAGGGGTTAAAATGATCCAGCTTAAAGCTATCCATAGGGTAAGAAAGATCGAAAGAAAAAGGTTTTTAAATGTTGTTGTTGTGTTGTTTCTTATGGCATTTACCATGGACATGCTCACTGAGGTAGTCAATGATTTAAGCCTAATCGGCGTATCTTGTTTTGTATAACGCCAACTAGGGCCAAAAGTACGTATTTTGCAACTCACTCATCACATTCACTTACACAGCCACTTTTTATGGGGGGGAGCCCAATCACACACCTTACAGATAGAACACAGAAGAAAACTCGTGCCCGAACCGGGACTCGAAGCCGTGATGTCAAGGTCACCGGGAAGACGCGCTACCCTTATGCCAGGATACCGGCGTTAAAACGATAAAATTGAGTAATAACTCACATCTAATAAGGTTTTACGAACGAATAATTTATCAGTTTATAAAAATAATATAACTATAGTTTATTATATAAATATATATCTATTAATTTATATTAATAATATAACTAATATAACTAGATATTTCCCATTTTGTTACTATGTTTTCATATTACAAGGTACCACTTTTCAAAATGATTATAAGTCAAATTCTTATAATTATTAATATAGAATTACGAATCTATTTCTTTTATATTCATTGATACATTTGTTCTGCAAGAGCATTTAAAAATCCTTAATTAATTAAACATATTGAATGAGAAATTGAAACAAATATTTCCAACACACGTATTATTCTAGTTGTTCCATTTCGAATAAAATAATCATCTTCTAAAACGTTTGAAGATTGTTGCTTATAGCTGAAAAATCGTTCCATAATAAATAGTTACTGTACCAAGCATCGAATAGAATTATTCAAATAATGTGATTTCATTATTAGAAATTTTGAACTGTTTGTAAACTGAAATGGAATTTAATCGAGTTTTCATTACTTGAGTGTTTCAAATATCGAATTCAAGGTTCAAAACAGAGCTAATTAGTTATAAACATGCAGAAAAAACTTCTAAATTATATGTTATTGCCAATTCCGGTAATGGAGGCATACTTAATGTAAATCAGATAAGCATTTTAGGAATAATAATGGAAAGAGCAAATACAAAATATTTCTTATTAATGAGTTTTCTACAAGCTATTTATTAGCAGATACCTATTTTACAGCAAAGGTCTTTTACCAAATTCATATAAATATTTTTTTTGCTATTATTGTTCGTTAATTTTCTTAGATATTTTTTTTCCAATAAATTAGTGGATTTTTTATTATTATCAAGGTTGCAGAGTGGGTTAATAATTAAAGAAATTAATTATTTAAGAAACAAGAAAATCTAGATTATTTTTGCTAAAAATGATTACATAATTAAAAACAATTGATTTGGGAAAACGATTTAATTACAGATAAAAACAAGTTAGCTAACTCTTTTGGAGCTCTTACCATTGTAGATTATTATTATAAAAAAGTATGTTTTAAAGTAATTTCTACAACGTAAAACATCTTTCAGTGATTGAAAAAAATCCATGATTAATTTACATTAAATAATTCAAAATACAAATGATATATTAATGTAAAAGTAAATAATGTATTAATGTAAAAATCGGAAATGTATTACTTATAATACAAACAATATTTCAGGGTCGTTATATTATTTTAAAAATTAAAATTCACCCTTTGAGCAGGAGGTGTTTGATGTATGTTTAGGACGCCCTTAGAATGATTGTACCTTCCAACTAAATTAATTAAATACAATTAAAATTTAATTTTATAATTACATCTATATAATTTACGAAAATATCCAAAATCTTTAGACCTAATATACTAATATATATAATATATATATATATATTAAAAAAATCCACTTATATATATATAAGTGGATTTTTTTTAATATTCTTAATTAAAAAACTATTATACAGGAAATTCAAATACCCAAATAAATTATATATATAATTCGAATAAATAACCTTGAATAAAAATAATTTAAGATTTTAATATGGTTCAAAAGGAATAAATAGAATCTCATTTCTTCTAAGTTTGTTACAAAAAGGCAAATTGTATAAATCTTTAAAATATTCCTGTTAAGTTTTTCTAAACGTACAAAATATTCGTATGTTATGATGAATATGACAGTGCCAACAGGAATATAAATACTTTCAATGAATTATTCATTTATCGATAGGATCTGAGGAAGTTCCATGGAGAAAAGTGGTAAGAAATACAGATCTCATGAGAGATTGCTTAGAAAATGCATTTCAAAACGACGAGAGTCAAATAATAAAATCCCATTTATGGCAAATATGTAAAATTTTAGCAAAAAGTGCGTATAGGAAATTGAATAGAAATCGAAATGAGTGCTACTGAGAATGACATTTCAAAAGTAACATTAACCTACGACGTTTAACTGTAAATTCAAAATGCATACCCATATGTTCAAAAGATTCGAGGAAAATAAAGAGAGGAAAGCTAAAAAGAAAAAGAAATTAAAAGGAAGAAAAGTTGAAATAACTGAAAAATCCTAAAACAAGGTGGGCTAATGCCTAAGAAAATGAAACACCTTCTCCCTTGCCCTTTATTGAAGGACAAACGCTAAGAAGCGCAGGAAAAGCGCTAAATATTCAAACCTCTTTCAGATCCTCCTCTTGTATTGTTCTTTGAATTCCCCCAGGAGAGAGAGTGTCAGTTATTCCTTCTCAGCGTTACTTGATAAGTACATCTCGTAGTTTGCGAATTCAGTTAGCAATATACGAACAATGTCATGGCTTTGAGTTTGAAAACTAATGAATAGGTCCTTTTTTGGTGTGAAGATATGAAAATCCGATAAAATGGGTGAATTTCAAAAATATTTTTTAAATCTCGTTGAGAGCAAGTTAATATACTTCCTGTTGTTGACTTAACCTTTCATTGAGAAATAAAGAAAGGGCATTTTATTATCAAAATCATTGAAAAATTAATCAGATTTCAACATTAATAACTTATTATATACTCGCTTTTCTTTTACTATTTATGCATAAAATGCTGATTAAAAAAGATATATTCTTGTTCATTGATAAGCCAAAAGAGGTAGGAAAGGAAGATTCATATCAAATTCTTTCACTAATTTTAAGAAGATTTAAAATGAGTGATGAACGACCCAGACTGGATATTTATAAGATTTGCTATATATGCGGTATTTTTAGCTAATAAATTCAATTAGTTTTAAAAGTTTCAAATATTTCGCTAATTTTACTTATAGCTAGAATTATATTTTAGAACTGAAATTTTTCTAAAATTTTGAAATGTTCTTAGGAGTTTTGTGTGGTAAAACTAATTAGATCAAATTAAAGAATTCTTTCTTTTGTTTAAAAATATGTGGCTTAGTGAATTTATAAATCTTTAATGCACTTTATATATCCACAAAATATAGATATAAAATTATTTATCAGTAAGTTATATGAATGTAGCACCTTATATCTTCAATTTTAAACATATTTCGATGTTATTAAATAGAATGATCTTATATTTTTCATCACATCAAACTCAGCTTTCAGGTAATTTTATTTAATTTTTGTTTCAAATTGAGCAAAATTATATAATTTAAGCAATATACCTTATACATATTTTTTTATTTATTGAAAGTATGAAAGAATGGGCTCCATAAATCATTTTCAGATAAATAATGAAAATATACTTTCTTCATCTTAAATAAAATACATGTTTATAAATCGCAAATGTAACAAAAATTGTTTTTTCTATAAAATTTTAGGATGAAAACATCTAAGATGAAAATAAATTATCATTACCGAAATGGAGTGCACGATGGTAATAATATATATTTGGCCTTTTTTTCATTTATACCATTTAAATAAACTTTTCTAAGGGTAATAGAAATTGTTACTAAAAATTGTGAAGAAAACTGATTAGTAAAAGATAAATAGAAAAATATTGACATATTTTTTTATATTCCTTAATTCTACAAAGTCATGTCTTAACCCAATTAAATTAACACATTTCACAATTGTAATTAACACAATTCACAATGACATCTTAACTGTTTATTTTCACTTCATAAAGGATTCTTAAGAATATTTCTGAGAGGTTGATTTTCACCTCTCGACTAATGAAATGATTTTTTTCTATAGTTTCATCTTCAAAAATAATTGAGAATTTATAACATTGTAACAATAAGTAACTTTGTTTCTGCATGTATATTTATTGATTCAGTACAAATCATGTTTAATTAACTTCTCTGATACATTTTCTTGATAGATATCTTATGATATAATCATCTAATAAAAATTTTAATGAGTTTATTACAAAAAATATGCATTCGCAAAAATGTACTTTTGTTATTTTACAATAACTTGATTTTTCATCATTGAAGGGTCTTCTAATATACAGTACTATAGAGAGTACCCAACTCTTACTTGTTCCAATAATTCTTGCTATATTTCTAATTTTGATTTGTAAAATTTTGAGGGTTAGTAAATTTTTGAATTTTAGAGTTTAAGAATAAATAAAATTATGAAGCAACAAACTCAAATTAATACACATTGACAGTGAAGATATAGCCCTATATGTATGTGCATGGTATACATTTTATTGCTGATATTTAGAATATTTAATAATTGTCCCTTCATTTTTCTATTAATATCAAACCACAAATATTTGCAGGCAACAGACCACGTTATATTTCCTTTGTGAATGTTGATTTTGCCGACATTTTATACAACATTTTGATTTACATTATATTATATACTACATTTTGATTTACACTACATTTTATACAACATTTTGATTTACATTATATTATATACTACATTTTGATTTATACTACATATTATTCTACATTTTGATTTACGCTACATTTTACATTTCATTTTATTCTTCATTTTTATTTGTTCTACACTTTGATTTACACTACATTTTAATTCTGACAAAAGATTTACACTTTAAGGCTAAGCAAACATATCATCTATCATTAGCTTGGTTTGTTTTGGTGTGTGTGTGTATGAATTATTTCTAATTATTCTTACAGTTAGGTGTAAATAATTCTGATAAATGTGTCAAGTGGATGATTGCAGTAAAGAAAAGCTTCTAGTACTTTAAATACTCGAGATTTTAAATTTTTACCATCTCAGTACTTGAAATACATGAAATGTATTTTACTTTCTAAGGTATTATTTACATATATTTATGTCTGATTTACCTTTTTTCCATTTTGAATTCCTACTTTATTCTTATTTTTTTGGTATTGCGTGGAAGAGAATCAGTCATGATTGCATTGTCGTAGTTTTCTGATGGACCAAACGTTTCCCTGTAAGGAAGTATCACTGGAAATACGTATAGAGAAATTTTATTTGAATAAGTCCATCTTATGACACAAGCTTTATTTACGGCAATAGATGGAATTTTCCAGGATAATAATGTACCTATTCATGCAAAACTTGCCCATTCATGGCTTGATGAACGCGTTGAAGTCAAGAATCTGTCTTGGCTCGCACTGTCACCCGATCTTTATATAATGCAACCGTTATGGTCTATTTTAGAATATTCAATATGGAATCAATTTCCTACACCGGCATCTCCCTCGAAATTTTCATTAAAACGCCACAATACAATAAAATATTCTTCTAAACAATTTTTAACACTTGTATAAATCAATTAAAGGCGACTCCAAGCTGTATTATATTTCAAATATGATACTGCACCAAACGAATAAAAACTACATTATAAATCTAATGTGCTTCTCTTATTTTGATAACCACCTGTACTTAATTTTTAATTTGTAAGATAAGGGAATTCTTTTCTGGAATGAAAAATTACGTTACCCTAAAGTAAAAATAATGTAAATAAAAATGGAATCTTCAGTAGTTCAGTTTTTTCTTCTGTAATAGCTGGAGATTATATTTTAAATGATATTTTTTTTTAAAAAAAGGAAATAAAATGTCAAATATATCCCTTGAGATAAGCCAATTAATAGCCAGTGGCCTATCGTTAGGGCATGTATCGACTAAATTTATCTATTTAAGAAGAAGAAAATTAAGCGTGGAACTCAACAATTTTAATGGAAGGGTATATCCCACTTTCATCTAGGTCATTCCAACCCATTCTTTACAAAGTAGTGGGAAAGCACACACAAACATTCATGTCTCCGATGTGAGTCATAGCATGACGGTGTTAACAGGTGTGGAAATTGCTCCCATCACGGAGCAATGTACGGGACAAGGAAAATGTCTTCCTTCCAGAGAATATTTCATGAACAACTATAAAATAATAAGTTCTTAGATGTGACTTTATGTATTTATGGAGCAAAAATTGCATCTGGACGAAAATGACGCAGAAGAAATTATTTTGTGGCTGGGTATTTTTTTATTCTTCTAATTATCTGGGTTCAAAAGTTTTAAACAGAGATAGAGAACTACTTTAGTTCAATTTATTTTATGGTATTTTATGAATAAATGGAATTTTATTTTATAAACCGAATGCTGGTGTTTCATTTAAATGGGAACTAGATTTATTTAAATTAATGGTGGAATTCATAGCTGATTAAATGCTACAAATTATTATTTAGATCTATTGTAGAAGGTAATCATAATGTTAATCCAAATAGAAGATAAATTTAAAATTTATAATGCTTATTAAAAAAAATATGTACCACATGTTTAGATTGTAATGTTCAGAATTGTGGTATGCTTAAATATAATTAGGAATATTGGTTGCTTGCTTAGAATCAAAGTAAAATTAAATATATATTAAATATTATTATTATTATTATATTAAATTGTTATTTAAAATTTATTTGAAAGCGAACTTTATATCATAACTATAAATATGGTAGCTATTCTTTAAACATATTATGTAATAATTATATAATTATTATAACATAATATGCTATAATTACGTATAAACAAACATTTATGCATATTATGTTTGATGCCCCTACTCTAAAGATTTATAGTTTCTAAATGCCTTTTTTTCACTTTAAGAAGTTGTGCTGTTTATAATATCCAAACGATAATACAAACATCCTTTTTGTAAAAATTAAAAGATAATTACATAATGTCTAAAATCTTTTTAAGGAATTTTAATTTCCTTGATGTAAATCTAGATAATGCTACTGCCAAAATTGCAGTAACAACCATCATGAAAATTGTAGAGTAAAAATATGAATTGAAAATAAAAATTAATGACTTTAATTGCCTCAGAAAACTTGAAACGTAAAATAATAGACAAGAAAAAAAAGAAAGAAATTCCAATAAAATCGTTCCTATTTTTTTGGCTTTACTATATGCTAATGACAGCAGAATAAAGAAAAAAATAGTTCAGAATAAAGTAAAAAAAAACAAGTATAGTAATAAGCGATTAATTTGTTTGTTCCCTTCAATGATATGATAAATTTAGCAGAAAATTAACTTAAAACTAAGC
>JAOUZG010041683.1:259581-276790 GCA_026289955.1 Argiope argentata
ACATTACAATTTAAAATAAAAAGTTTTGAAGTACCGTATTGCTGTAGATGCGATTCAATTATTTTGTTACCAGTTAACTTCCCTTACTTAAATAAAATCAACTTAAGCAAATTGAGATATAATCCATTTCGATCTCCTAAATTAATAGTAATCGTTTAAAAAGATGGCAAAAAATAAAAATAAATAATAAAAATAACATATAAAACATTAATTTGATTCTAATAAACAATAATTTGGTTATATCATTCTAAAAATTTAAATATAAGGGTTGATTACTAACCATTAAAGGTTTTGTAAGCTTCTTTTTAATAAACTTTTCGTTTCAAGCTCTCTTTATCAATGAATTATTTTTGAACTTAACAGCATCCAAGATTTGTATTTTACTTTTGATAATTTTTTTCAACTATCTGAAGTTTATTCGCGATCAAACCACCAATACTTATATCTATAGATTTGAACTATTTGGAGAAGACAGTTTGTAAAAACGGATCTCCGTCCTGTGGCTTCTGAGCGTTCTTTCCTTCGAGTTTTTTTTTAATTGAATATTTAAAAAAATTTAATTGAATATTTAAAAAAAATAAGAGAGAGTTATAGAGTACCTGCTATTTTACAAAAAAAAAAGTAATACATAATTTTAAATTTTAAAAGTTAAAATAAAAAAATGCCTTATTTGTGTTTTATGGTTTTATTGCAAACCAATTTCCCTTACTTAAAGAATGCCAGATTTTGGATATCTAGATATAATCTATTATGATTTTTTAAAATTATTAATCAATTAAAAAATAACAACAACTAAGAATAATTAAGGAAAAATAATATATAAAAAATTTCAAAAACTATAAAAATAAATCTTTCTTAACCTATAGTACAGGAATGTAGAAATGAATGCTTTAAACTATAATTTCGTTCTATCATTCTAAAAATTTAAATATATTGTAGGCCTGATTACTTACCATTCAAAATTTTGTAAGTTTCTTGTTAGTAAAATTTTAGTTTCAAACGGTCTTTATCTGGGAATTATATTTAGACTATTCATCTGGGAATTATATTTGGACTATTCATCTGGCAATTATTTTTGGACTATTCATCTGGGAATTGTATTTGGACTATTCATCTGGGAATTATATCTGGGCTAGTCATCTGGGAATTATATTTGAAAATATCTATTTTACTTTTGATAGTTTCTTCAACTATCTGAAGTTTATTCGCGATCAACCCAACAATACTTATTTCTATATATTTGAACTATTTGGTGAAGAGAGTTTGTGAAAACGAATTTCCGTCCAGTGGCTTCTGAGCGTTCTTTCCCTCCAGTTATCAATCCAATCTCCATCACGTGACGCACGCTCTGTGTGTCATTTCCATAGCCTGTCAATATCACCTGTGCCTCGGCCACACCCTTTATCTAAACCCTCGCTTTCTCAGATATATATTTATTTTCTTCATCCTTTCACACTTGTGTCTTGAGCACGCTATCTTTTGGAAACAACTCTTGTTAGCATGCTGAGAAATATAGAGAGAACTTAAACTCCATCCACAAATATTTATAAACTAATTAAGGTGACCAGGGACATTTAAAATGACTTTTTGCAATTTTCCCTTCAGCAATTTGAAATTTTACAGGCATTAAGAATAACACTATAAAAAATGACACATGGAATTCTAAAGCATTATGTTAATTTATTTATGAGTTCGGGGGGGGGGTAATTTAATATTTATAAGCAATAAATAACATTAATGAAAAATGTTCCATGCGCTCCAAATTTGTTTGAAAGCTCTTCATTTTTTATTATTACTTTCTCTAATTTTTTTGAAACAAAAGTTGGGATTAAACTTGAAGTTTAAGTATAAAATATACAAATTATAATAATTTATATTATTTATAATATAATAATAATATAATAAGTTAATATAATATAATAATTTAAAACTACAGATTTAAAACTACAAATTTTTTTAAAAGTTTAAATTGTTTTCAGTTATTGCATTGGTTAATTTTGATATTTCGTACTCAAACTTCAATATTAATCCCAACTTATGTTTCAAAAAGGTTGGAGTAAATAATAAAAAAATAGGGTGTATTCGAACAAATTTCGAGAGCATGGAACATTTTTCCTTTAACGTTTTTTATTGCTAATATCATATTACATTACCCCCTCAACTCATAAATAAATTAATATAATGCTTTGAAATTTTGTGTGTCATCTCCTATAGTGTTACTCTTAATGCCTGTAAAATTTCAAATTGCTAAGGTGAAAATTGCAAAAGATCATTTTAAAGGTCTCTGGTCACCTTAAACTTCATTTATTTTTGGTATTTTTGATAGCGTGTAATGGAAACTTTATTTGGAGTGTGTTTTAACTTACGTTGCAATTGAGCTATTGAAATCAGCGATTACGTTATTTAAATCGTATCAGTTCATGTTCTGAAAATAATTATAAATAATATTTTTTTTCAATAATAATAATAATTTTTAAAGAAGGTTAATTTCAGTTATATTTATATTTTATGAACTTAATGACATTACCTCTTCAAATTCAATAAGTATGAATAAATACCAGATTTTCGAAAATTAAATTTGGTGAAGACTCAAATATTTATTTTGCATTTCGAAAATTTGATTCTAATGGTCATAATTTTTTTTAATTATTTTTTATGATGTTCTCGTTTTCAATGACACTTCTCATAGGAAAATCCACTTAAGAGGTCAATATTTAAAAGCGTAGTGAGTGTCTCTTGTTTAAGTAGCGCCATCTAGCGCTAAGAGAACGTCTTAGCTACCCACACGTCATAACATTTATGGGATGGACTTCATTTAAAAAATTCATTCATTCGTCCAAAGAACGTAGTTTAGCGCAGAATCATAGAAATATCGCCTCTAAACCAGTACCACCAATGGTATTGTCTTACCATGGAGGGCTTTGTTACCACGATGGATTTATACGTGCACCAGCCAACACAAACAAGGTTGGTGGGACTCGAAATTAAAAACCAAGGGATGTGAAACCAAAGCCCTACCAATTAGGCTATCCCGTTAATATTATTTATTATATTATGAATTGCATAAAAAAATAACTATTAATAATAATTCAAAATAATAACTAACAATTATTTCAAAGAAAATCTTATCAATCTGAGCGAATAAAGTAATACAGTTAAATAAGAATTTACTAAATAAACTTACCTTTATCCACCATTTTACTAAATAAACTTACCTTTTATGACATCATGCCTTGAGTTTAAATACTAAATAAACTCAAGGCATGATGTCATAAAATGTTTCTAATGAAATATGACGGATTATTTTGCTTACACCTTCGCTTCTTCTGTTGAATGAGTCGATAAATAATACATTTTAGAGGTAATCGGAATAATCAAGAAACATGTAAGATTTTATTTACATTAAAAATCAAGTTTAAATATTCTTAAAAATCAAGAATTGACTGTTTTACCTGTAATGATTAGTTGATTATTGCCTGGTAAACTGCATCTCTAATTTAGAGAGACTTGGCTTAGCCTAATTGGGGCCAGGAGAGAAACTTCTTTAACTGCCCCTTTTGCTGATCATGGGGATGAATTTATTTGTTTTTGTAATTTTGAGGCTAAATTGAGCCAATCAGAAGCACATATTTTTGTAAACTAAGATAATATGTGTAATATTGTAAACTAAGATAATTTTGCAATATGTAAAAGTACAGACTTTTAATTGGCTAAATTTCTCCAACTTAATTGCACAAACATAGCTGAATACCACTCTAAAAAGCCATGTATTTACAAAATATAAATTGTTTGTGTTTAAACGATAAATTAATGAAGAAGCTAATATAAAATTGATAGATTTTACACTGTAATAATATTTTGTTTAAAAAAAGTTCATTAAAGAAGGAAATGCAAAATAAACTTTCTATTCGATTTGGGGGTTCACTTCTAATGCTGAGGTCCGGTGTAACTATCTCGTATACCCCTTCCCTTGTCATGATATCACATCTAAATCAAAAATCATTTAAAACTTAGAGACTCTAAATTAAAATCTGAGAAAAAAAATCTTATATAACCTAAATCAAAAATATATAAATTATTGGGTGCTACTTTTAATTTAGAAAAAAAAATATCTGCCCCTTATTTTTAATTCAGTTTTGTTTGCCTGGCACAAGAACCAGTATGAAAATTTTATGTCAAACAAATTTATATTTAGTTTAAATTTAGTATAAACAGTTTATATTTAAAGAAAAAAAACCTTGGTAAAATAATGATAAATTACAAAAAAGTCACAACGTTACTATAATAAGGACAAATTGAAGAATACAATTCTATAGACTATAAAAAGACAAAAAAAATATTATATGAGTCTATGCCAATCAACAATTGTAAAGTCACTTCTGTAGTTTTTATGTAGAACAAGTTCTGGAATTATAATTTGGACAACTCATAAGATATAAAAAACAATTATCAATCAAAATTTGAACACATGAGAGGTTATTAAATTAATAAAATACGCCTGTGTGGGAATCTAGTGTAACCGATTCTAATTCTCAGGTGAGGTTTGGATGTTAGGTTTCGGATTATTTAAAGAAGGTCGATTTTCTATAATAGGCTTGCAAGTTTAAAGTTTGTTTAGAATTATACAGAATTGGATTTTAAATATTAACCCTTCTTTGCATGATGAGGGAAATTTCCATCATAATATTTAGTCAACAAAAAAAGGTACTCAAAACCCTTGTACTTTAAATTTGTTGTTGCTGGCAACTTTTTAAGCGACTATTGCGTACAAAATTATTGTGTCAAAAAATAGCGAACGTCACTGTCAATTACCAGGCCTACAACTTGTCATTCCGCTGTTTGTTGTGACTGGAAGAAATGAGCGAGATTTTAAATTGTAATAAATTAAATTGTAATTGTAAAATAATAATTGTTTTTTAAATTATCATACAGAATAAAGAAGATTTAGTAGAGAATATTTTTTTTTATTTATTTAGTACTGAGCTAAATATGTGACAATGCATAATGATGTAAATTTCCATCGTATTGTTTTTTACATAATACATATTTTTATTTACACCAAGATTTTTTTAAATATTTTTCCTTTATTCTAGAGCATTAATTACATCACCATGATTCTTTTTAAAAAGAAAAAATCATGAAAAGAAGGGTTAACTTAAAAAAAATAATGACATTTAAAAAAAATCTCGTATTTCTGAATTGTTTTTTCTTATAGATCAATGTATATTGATTTTAGTGTACCTGTTTGAAATAGTATTAAAAAGAAACAAAAAAAATTTTTTTTTGAAAATATACAGCTTTATATTTTTTCTACCCATGATTTTTATTTTCAACTTTTCTTTAGATATGGATTATAGTAAAAACTTTTAATACCAAAATCTTACTTTTATAGCCTTAATGATGTGACAGAATTCTTAAGGAAGTGAAACTAAATACAATGATTTTCAGAGTAGGGAAATGCAATTTTGAAAAGTAGCACTCTAATAGAGCCTATATTTAGTGTAAGGTGAAATCCTTCAAAGATAAAAAGGAAATAAAAAGTACAAAATGAAAATAATACGTATGAAAAAAATGCATTCATCAATCCAATAATTGAAAAATAACAACTTATATAGTTAATGAAGAACATAAACTCAAAATAAATAAATTTCTTCGAAATGAATTTTAAAAAATGATTACGAAAAATAAAACAAAGTAGCACACACACATTCACACGCAAAAAATATGTCTAAATAATTAAAAACTCTGGCAGTTAAAGATTGGTAACCTCTTTTATTTGGAAAATAACAAGAGTAATCATTCAAACAAATTTTGGGCCTAGTTTTATAAAACCGTTTAATGAATTCCTCAACTTGTTTGTATGTGCCAACTTATATATTTTACTCCGTTTTATTATTACAAGATAAGTATAATCTGTGGTTTGCGAATAGAGGCAGCATTTTCAAACAATGGCGAGGTTTCGAAGTTGAAAAATAGTGAAAAGCACATTTTGTATTTGACTAGGGAGGAATATTACAATGTGGGTGAATTGTTTAAGTTTATTTTAAAAGTGAATTGCTTGAAAGCACTTCATGTTTTTGAATCAGTCGTTGTTCGGGAGATGAGGAAATGAGAATTGTTAGCGAATCTCATTTATAAAAGAATCAATGATCCCTTTATCGTCAATTTTATTTTCAGCAATTTTCACATTCTCTAGCTTGATTTCTCGAAAATTAATTTTAGTAACAAAACTGGATTTGCGTGTATTAATACAGCAAAATTACTTATATTTACATGACTCGTTATTGGTAAAAGTCTTTTAATAATAATAAATGATATATGATTTAAGTTCGATTTTTTCATAATAAGGTAAATAAGTGCTTGTATTGATACTAAATTGTTTTAAAGAATTTTAAATTAAGCAAACGAGGTTCTTGCTTGTGCTGCTAGTTCACGAATTCTCATTTTAGAGCAGTGGATACTTTTGAGAATGGTATAATAATAAAATACTAATTCAACTTTACAGCTATAATTTGAAATTACAAAGATTGTGCGTATAAAAGCAAACTTACCTCCAAATAGGGAATTTATCCTTACAAATGAAAATATACATATTTCTTTGTTTGGAATTAAAATTTGAAAAATTTCTTTTATCTGGTATGGGTATTGGATTTTGATAAATTAATTTGATCTTTGTGATAATTCCGAATGACATTTAAATGATATAAATCTTATTATAAATCTCATATCTTAAATTTACTACACTGTTTTATGGATAAGTGTAAACAATATTTGTATGCATGAAAATGTGTGCAAATGTAAACTTTATCAAATTTAACAATTAATCATCATTAAATTCTTGATTCGGTTATCATCAACAGATGAAATATATATATACATTATTTATTTATTTTAATAATTTTTGAACAAATTATATTCAAAACATATTTCTAAGCTATTGGAAAAGAAAACGAATCAAAATAATTCGAATTTAATAAGAATGCTAATCGAATTACCAATTTAAAATGTCCAGATATATTTTAATTTTAAGGCGACCAGGGACCTTTAAAATTACTTTTTCCAATTTTCACCTTAGCAATTTAAAAATTTACCGTCATTAAGAGTAACACTATAGGAGATGACACAAAAAAATGTAAAGCATTATGTTAACTATAGGAGATTCATTAACGTTATTTATGAGTTGGGGGGCCAATATAATATAATATTAATGAAAAATAACGTTAATGAAAAATGTTATAGGCGCTCTAAATTTGTTCGAAAGCGCTCCAATTTTTATTATTACTTACACTATCCCTTTTGAAACAAAAGTTGGGATTAATCTTGAAGATTGAGTACGAAATATCGAAATTAGTCAATGTGATAGCTCAAAAATACTTAAACTTTTCAAAAAAATTAATAATTTTGAGTTATCACATTGGTTAATTTCGATATTTTGTTTCAATCTTCAAGATTAATCCCAACTTTTGTTTCAAAAGGATAAGAGTAAGTAATAATAAAAATTGGAGCGCTTTCGAATAAATTTGGAGCACCTGTAACATTTTTCATTAACTTTATTTATCACTTATATTATATTAACCCCACAACTCATAAATGAATTAACATAATGCTTTACAATTTTGTTTATAATCTCCTATAGTGTTACTCTTAATGCCTGTAAAATTTCAAATTGTTTAGGTGAAAATTGGAAAAAGTCATTTTAAAGGTCCCTAGTTGCCTTAAGGATAATTATTTCCATTTTCTTCACTGGCTCCAAATTTTGTAATGCAAATATGAATATTGTTTACTTCATTCCAAATTATCTGGTCTTATCTTTTTTTAACTTTTAACTTTTAACTTTTTTTCAACGTAACATAATGAGATGTTTTCAGTTAATGCGCTTATATTGTCAGCAATGTTCTAAATAATTTCAACAGTATCATTCAGCTAAACGGCATGTTGTGAGAAAGTTCTTTTAAGTAATGTAAAAGAAAATGCAAATCTTGAAAGTGCTTTCCTGGAAAGTGTCATTTCGAAACAATACGAGTCAAATATTCAAATCTTAATCTTAGAAAATAAAAAAGCATCGGCAAAGAGATAAGATAAAGAAGAGAACAGAAAATGAAATTCATGAATCTCAGAGTTAAAAATATTAACACTGACAATCTGACTGTAGAAATAAAATAAAATCTTGTTTCTCCTAAAAAATTAAAAGAAATAACCATGAATATATGAAATGAGATAAAGAAGATATTTAAAAGTTTTAAAATTTTAAAAATCGAACATTCCTAAAGTTAAATTTTGTAGGGAGGAAAAAGGGGAAGAAACTTTTCTCTTGACATTCATTTTGGTCTGATAAAGAACTATACAATCGTGTTTGAGGTTCTTTTTCTGGAATCATTTTCCTAATCCAGCATATCCTCCCTAGTTCGGATATAAGGGCTAACTTACTTTTATATTTATTTTCCTTATTATTTGATAAGTATAGTTCGCACCCTGCAAATGCAGGTCGCATTATTTGTGTGTCAAACTTTTGAATTTCGAAAAAGACACAACAGAATATTTTATATATTTCAACAGAAAAATTGATTTCATAAAAAGTGTAAAATGAATATGCATTTAAAAGCATTCAAAATGCATTTACAATACGTGATTCAAAAATGCTTCCTATAGTTCAATAACCCATTTTTCGGGATATAAGGAAAATGAGGTTTTATTATAAAATTTTTATCATAAAAGGATTTTGATATGGATATTATCAGATTTATTACCAATTTCTTTAAAATATTTCTCTTTGTTATCACATTTTAGAAGTACATTATTAAGCATTTTTAATTTTGAAATGAGTTATGTATAAATATATTTTATAGAATTAAGATGAATTGAGATAAATGCTGAAGGATTATATATATATATATATATATATATATATATATATATATATATATATATATATATAGAGATATAATCAAGTAAATGTTTTAGCTCTAATAGTTTACTTTTGTATTTTATGTTTAAACATAGTACCTGCCATATATGTTTTAGAAATGTTTAATTTTGGGTTAATCAGTTTAACTAAACTGGAATGTAGTCATTTGTTTTTAATTGCACATATGAATTTCACATTAATTTATCAAAATTTCTTTAGTATTTGATGCCAAAAACAGGACATTTGAATATAAGTTTACTAAAGTTTATATTAATTACTTGTGTATTTAAGTTTAGATAACTTATTTTAAGATAAAGTAAATTTTAGAATTAGCAGTGAAGAGCCAGAAAAAATGGTATAGCATGTCGTATGCTAATAACGTTGGTATTCTGAGGAGAATTCATCTGAATTTCTTTGCCCCTCTTGGTCACCTAATTCTCCTAAAATTAACATCATCGAACATATCTGGGACGTTTTGAAATGTGTTGTCCTTAGGTAATCTCCCCCCACTTCACACTCCCATGGCTTTTTGAACTGTCCTGTGAACTGCAAGAATCATGGTGTAAACTGCTTACAGAATATCTTCACAAATTAGTTCATTGATTGCCACGCTCTACTGCGGCCCTTCTTCGTGCTCGTAAGTTCTTTACATAATATTAGATTGGCACACCATTTTTTGGCACTTCTGGGCATTTGTAAAAATTATATTGCATGAAGTACATTTTTGAACATTATATTGATTATATGAAGAGGCAATACTCAGAGTTAGGCTTATTGTGAAATTTTGTAATATTTTAAAGTTTTTGTTAACATAGAGCTATAAAGTGAATTAGTTTTCAATCAGCCACATTACCATGAAACAAAATAGCATTGACTTCATTAACATTAAAATTACATATTATTAAGTTCATTTTTATACAAGCATTAATTATCCGGGTTTATTTTTCTAGAAAAAATAAATACTTGCATTTTATAAAATGTAAATGCATAATTTTATTTCAAAACTAAGAGTAGGAGACATAAAAAGCAGAATTTAGCATTATATTGTGCTACTCATTTAAAAGAACATAGGAAATAATATTCTCAAACAATCTATATAAAAAAGACGGTTCAGCGTTTTGTTTCTCAGGCAATTTCAAACAGTTCATTTTTATTTCATCCTTTAATAAAAAGAAAATTGATGATTCTAAAATTTTCATATTAATAAAAATAAAAAAAGATATATTTTGGCATTGGCAATAGTTTTAAAATTATAGTTAAAATATAGTTATAATCCCCAATTTTATTTTTATGATATCAGAATGAATTAGGAATTTGCCACTTTTTACAACTGCTATGGTTGTATTAAGAAACTATAGTCCCCAACAGAGCTTTATCTGGGATGCATAACATACAATTAAAGACATTAGAAAACATGACTTTTTTTGGTTTACTATTAGTAAATGGTAAGACAGGAAATTGAAATGAAACTAATTTTTAAAGGTTAATTAATCTATAATTGTTTTCTGTTTTCTAAAGACTATTTTTGTTGTTTCTTCTTCGCAGCAAAGAAGTCAGAACATTATTAGAGGAAATGACTGAAGAAAGTACGTTGTTCTCATTAGGAAATAACATTCATATAAAAAGTTTGCAAATTTTCATTTTTTTGCTCCTATTTTTGCCATAGAAAACTCTGCTTGCAACCATTGTTGCTTGGTTGAACACGTGATTTGATGAGATTAAAGAGATTTTCACAATGATGATGGCACTCCTGGGCAAATTATTTTAATTTATTTCAAACTTTAACGCTTTTTTAATATTATTAAATTCTTTATCCAAACTTCAGAAAATGTTCCATGTTAAAATATATTACGATAAAAAAATATGATAATAAATTTGTCACAAATGAAGTATTATTTCAAAATACGTAGTTTTATAGAGATAATTTTTCTATAAGACAATGAAATCCTAAAAAAAAATATTTCTTCCTCAAAATTTCACAAGTTCAAATTCTTTGAGATTGTAAATGGGTGAACAGGGCATTGTGACAAATAATCCTGAATATGCATTAATCAACAAGAAAAATTCCATCAATGTAGCGCTATGAATTATAGAGTAGAAATTAAAACGATTTTCTTCAATCACGTTTGGATGTACTCGAAAGGGCTTTTGAATTTTAATCTTATTGCCTATAGAAAGTTTGTAGATAAAGAAATTTGATACTTGGGATAGTAAAATTCTTTGATCGACTGGTAACTAATATTAGTTTCATAAATTTTGATATTATCATTTGCTTTCACTCCTTTTCTTGTTCTGGTTGAAAAATTTATGATTGCAATCAGCTTGTGGGAACTTTTTATTCCGATCTATATTCCATAAGATGAAAGAGATTACATTGATACATTTCCAACATTCAACAAAAAAGTAGGTAATTAATCATGTATTAGGGATTTTATATCTCAAGGTAAATTGTAGAAATAGTTATTTTCGGTAAAAAATTTACACCTTCATGCCATTTGCAGTGTTAGAAATATTAAATCAATCGTTAAGATGGTTGTGGATCTTTGGGTATTAAATGTATCCAACTTAAATAGGCAATCTAAAGTTATTGCTTCAAAAAATTGAAATCAATGGCAAGAAAAAAATTCTATGAGTTATTTTCCTTAATGTGGAAACGTATAGCTGATTTTTTTTCTTCAATAAAACAAATCGATGCAGTTTAGAATAAATACGAAAATTTTAAGCTCTGAATAATGAAACTTTTTTTTCCTTTGTCCGTTTGTTTTGCTAATTTTAGATGAAATATGAAATTAAAATTAGTTTTAATTTTCAACTATGAATACGTAAATGGTTTCAAGTTAATTTCAATTGTTTCAAATTAAAGATACCAAAATTTTAAATTATGTCTATTTAAGTGAAACGTAATAGAGTCTTTTTGCTCTAAATAGAATATTGAAAATTGATTTAAAATTAATTTCTTAAAATCCTCAATGATTATAAATTAATTTTGAAAAGTATTCTGATAGAAAGTAACACTAAATGGAAAACTATGTTTTTGCTACTTACATTTATTTTTGTAAATTTTTAATTTTGCATGAAAAAAATACATAAAAAATAATTTTAAAAATGAATCTCTTTCTTATGATTAATCTTCAAAATATTTTAATATATATTCTCTAAAAGCCATATAATCTAAAATTATATTTTAGTTAATTCAAAAGGTATTTTAGAGATATCATAGTTCAATAAAAAATAGACATTTTCTTATGGAATATAAATAATAAAGAACAAATATTCCATATAAGGCTGTTATTTATTCTCCAAGACTTAGAAAGATCAATTTGAACTGAGATTATTAACAATTTTCTTAAACATATTTTAAACATTGTTAAAAGATATTTTTTATAATGCATATGCTTGCGAATTTTAAAATCTGTTATATTACTTTTTCTTGAAATAAAGAAATAATAACAAAGATATTATTTAGCTTAAGGTGCTTGAATTTATTGAAGTTATTTCTTTCCTTGAAATTATGCATTTTAATTCTGCATCATTAAGGTCGCAGCTAGCGTTTTCATGAATTACATAATCTGAAAATAGGCTGCTAATTAGAAAAAAAAATGTGAGTATTCATTCTTTAAATTTTCTATAAAAATTTCTCCTAAATAAAAAGGGATATTTTAATAAATGGATGATTTTTATGCAATAAAGAATTCACTCATATTGAAAATTTGGATAAATTTTTAACAAAGCCTATTAATATAATTAAAAAGGGTATTTGGTATGTCTTGAAGAAAATTAAAATATAGTTATAAAAAATGAATAAGAGCTCTGAATATCTGTTATACTATTCTTCAAGGGTCATTAGTCACACAACATTTATTTTTAAGTACATTTCATTATTTATCATTTATTAGAGCTATATGAAATAGTTTCTGTTTAGTGTGATTATTTCTTTTTACTAGTTAAAAAAATGCCAGAAGCAAAAACTGTAAACATACAGTAAAAGAAAGAAATCCCACTAGAAATTAACAGATATTTATCTTTCTAATACTTTAATCCTTAAGTTTCAGATTATAAAAGTAAATTTTTAAATTGAATACATCTAACATTTTTTTTATATAAAGATATTTCTGAGATTTTAAAATATTCTATAAGCATGGTCTTTTATTCAGACATCATTAGAGAAAGAAAAACTTTAAAAAAAATTCCATCGATACGATTTTTAACAAAAGTTTATGAGAACCATTTGTTAATCAAAACCTTTTTTTTATTTACGATTAATTGCATAGGAAAAATTTCGTTCTTTGGTTGCAATTATATATGTGTTTTTTTGTTTGATTGAGGGGGTAAACAAACAATAAAGATCTACTGTAAGAATTAATTTGATTTCTAGAGCTCACGTTTCTTTATTTTTTTTAATTAGCAGAAAATCTAAATTCTTCCCTTAAATCTTATTCCATTTTATGATTCATTTAATCATTTTAATGGATTAAATTAAATAAGGTGCACTTGCGTAAAAATTTTCAAATATTTACGTTTCTAATGCAAATAGAATAATAAAATCCTTTCAAAATATAATTACAATCAAACGATTATTCATAAAAAGCAAAATAATTTCAAAAGCCTCAGGAAAAACAATCTATGAAAAGGAAATTAAAGAAGATTCTAAACTCTAGTTTGAATTTAGAAACAACGCAATATAAAATTGCTTTAGGCTTGAATCGCATGGCTTGATTTTATTTTAAAATGTTCTTTTGATTATACTACAATGAGAAAAGACACACAAAAATGTAATTAAATTGTCACAACACAATTGAATAAATATATAGAGTAATTAAAACAATGAAAAGTTTTGCCTTAAGACATAATAAAAAATACAAAATAATTATTAGAGCAAAGGAAAAGTTGCTTAAAAATATATGGTATTAGTTTAAAGTATAAGTTTTTTTTTTTCAAGTTTAATTTGGATTTTTTCCCCTAAAATTCTATAAATTTATAAAGAGAAAAACGCTGAAATGTATTTATTTTTAAATTAATAATTTATTTCAAAATAATTCATTGTGGTCACCAATATTCTAAGTCATATCATTCACTCTTCAACCCGCATGCAAGGCACAGATAAAAAATAATCATGGTCGCTACTGCATCACTGGTAGGAACTGTGGTTGAGTCTTAAGTTTTGTTTCAACGACAATCGAATCTTCAGGCGGGCCTCGCGTTCCCCAGTTTTACCTCTCATGTGGTTTCTTGGAGTTCTTTGATGCCTGGACACTTTACTATCAATTTGCGGGTAACTTAGGATCGCATCCGCAGGCTTAAAGGACCCCAAGAAACGGAAAAAGGGATAGAAGGGGGAGACGCTTGGCCTGCTTAGGATAGGAAGGTCTTTGGAAATAGGCTTTAAGGATTCACCGGCTGCGGTACAGCCATTTCCTAAGGAAGCCCCCGTCGTCAATGGGAGGAGCCCTATCCTTTCCCCCTGTTTTTGTGTACCCTCCAAAGCAAGTACCAACCACCATGCCAAAGTCTTATTTTCATTTCGAGGTGCTCCACTGTGAGTAACCCAATTCTATAAGAAATTAGTTAGTCCATATAATATTGTTACAAGCGGGTGAGCCGCACGAAAATGCACCAAAGATGGCGACGTTTGGCGAAGAACCTCGCACCAGCTTTATTGGTTTGGCGAAAGTAATAGTCTAGTAGCAGCTGTATTGCACGCGATGTTTTGAGAAGTTTCACGAGTTTCGGGCACGCGCTTACTTGGCTATATAAGGGGCGAGTAGCCGGAGTGAGTTATTTAGTGCATTAAAAATAACGTCCTAACCAACAACTTTATTAAAGTTTACCCGGAGTCTATTGAAAACCATAGAGATCTCCAAAAATTCTTTACAGAGAACGAGATGGAATACTATGTTATCCCACCCAAAAACAAACGTCCTGTGAAAATAGTCATTAAAGGCCTCCCGATTGAGTACATGTGTGATGTTCTTGAGAATAAATTAAAAACTAAGGGTTTCTCGGTTAATAAGGTAACCAGGCTGTCCCAACTTAAAACCAGGAAACCACTGCCTATCTTATTATTTGAACTTAATAAAAATGATATAATTGATGAAATTTACAATCTCACGGATATTGACTTTTTAAAAATCACTGTAGAGAGATACAGAGGCCGTAACACCATTTCACAATGCTGCAACTGTAATATGTTCGGCCATGTTTCCTCTAACTGCGCGCTCAAACCGAGATGCCTCAAATGTGCTAGCAGTCATCAAACACGGAATTGTCCCTTGAAAGAAAAAAATTGAAAACCCCACTTGCATCAATTGCAATCAAACTGGCCACACTGCAGCCTATCGCGGTTGCCCAAAGTTTCCTAAAATATCAACTCCCCAAGGATTATAAGCAAAACTACTTCAATTCAAACTATATCAAACCAAATTATTCCTTCTCAAAAATTTTAAGGTCTAACCTTCCTCAGGATACTATAACACCCAATATTCCCCCAACCCTTGAAAACAAGCCCAAAGGTCCGGATTCCGATCTATCAGACATGTTCGACCTTCTCAATGAAATTAAAACTCTTTTCAAAGCCTTCCCTAACCTCAAAAGAGCAATTAGCGAAATGATATCAGCAACTGATCCCCTGAAAAAACTATTCATTCTCTTCGAATCGCTAAGTCAGAACTCAAATCCCTGAAATTGCTCCGTTCAAGTCTTAAATAGTCATTTCCAAATTCTAACCCCAGTCAATAGCAGAGTAGCTCTCCTCCTCACTACGCCCTCATCCCTCGTGGGTAACTCAAAGCATCTCTCCAGTCCATGCAAGTCTCCTGTTTGCAGCGTCGCATGAAGCATCTCCCAAGTCGAGGATAAGCCCCTGGCGGGGCTAGGCGCCTCGAAAAACAACCTCATAAAGAGTGAGTTATTTAGTGGAGAGTTTGCTCTGAAATAAAAAGCGTCTCGCTGGACTAAAGGATTAGTGAGCTGTGCCTACGTTTGCTGTTAATGTTGTATTATTGAGCTCAAGGCGATTTACTGTTGCTGTGCTATACGATAGCTGTTTTACAGTCTGTTTTTATTGTGCGTAAGACTTGCATTTACGCTGTAAGTGACTTTTGACTGCTGGATTGCAATTGTCTGCAATTTTTATTTTATCAATTTTCCTGTGAATAGTTGTAAATAAATTTGTTTGTGCTGTCCTCAAGTAAAGTCCATTCAATCCGAGCCCGCTACGCTAAAAACGTAACAATATTATAATTTCTTGATCCAACCATATGCAACTAAAGTAAATTTGGAGTGTATTTTTATTTAATTATTTTGTTGTAATTTACTGATGATATGCTTTCTGATTTATATAACATTAATTAATGACAAGTTTTTGAATAATGAATAGTACATTTGAATAATGAATAGTAATTTTACAATTATTCCTTTCTGAAAGTACACTTATACATTTTTTGCATCAAATTCCAATAAGATAATTCAAATATGGACAAATCACACTTCATACTATATATTCTTAAAAATTCTTCATCATAATTTGAACCTGAATTTTCTTATTTTCTTATAGGAAACATCATTCTTAAAAACACAAATCATATACGCTGTTATCTCACTGAGGACTCGAAAAACATCTTAAATTCACCGTTCTTTTAAAAAGCGTTTTAAAGAAAATGTGAGGTTACTTCTCCATCAGCAGTAAACCATCTGTTTTAGAGGGCATTTTATGACATCTCTTTGTGCACCACGGACCATAAGTAAACCTTTTGGCATCTTAGTTGGCGCGAAATATCCACATATAACATCATATACAAGGACACTTTTCAAGTTTTTATGAAAGGGATCATGTAATGTTTTCAAAAATAGCGCCAGTCTCCCAAGCGTTGCTTATAAATGTCTCGTTTTAACATGAATGTAGAAAAAAATATGAGCATGTGCTGAATATTTATCATTTTTTGTTTAAGATTTTTCATTTGTATTTTGGATTCTGGAATTGGGTTTAAAAATAGTGGAGCTTGTTTATATAGTGCTAATATTTTAAATATCATCAACAATGTTAAGCTATTGCTTTTTTGTTTTTTTTATCATACATTCTGCGGTAAATGGTTTAAAACTGCGACTATTTTTAAACTAGATTCTTGTAAAGAATTTTTAAAGACTCTCAGATATTTAAAAAAAATGAAAACAAGATATAATTTATTTTATTTTTAACATATACGAATTGATTTTTTCCTTTTTCAATTCCCTAATATTATTTTACAATTTATACGCACGCACACACACACACACACACACACACACACACACACACACACACACACA